>JASSUY010044496.1:60000-81919 GCA_032466535.1 Forpus xanthops
TGTGAGCAGGCCCAGCCAAGGCTTAGGTATTTGCTATAAACACTAGTGGGACAACACAGTCTCCATGGCTAGCTCAGGAAGGACTCCACAGATGTACCCAGCTGCCGCTGTGAAAACAGCAGCACAGGGAAAACCAAAAGAACTGCTTCAGAGCGCTCTGGATTAACTTCCTTGAGATCTCAGAAGCACCAGCTTCAGTTGCCTTTGCAGTTCTCAAAACAAACTTTTCAGGACTGCTGCTAGACTTGAAATTCTAGACAAAATGTCACTGTTGGAGACAACAGGCCTCACCTTTCTGTTTCCGTTCTTAAGCAATTTTGTTGGTGAATGACGGGGTCTCATGGTTTCTGGGGAAAACAGAGGAATTTCAAGAAGGCAAAAGTTTCCTTGTTTTCCTTTCCAGTGCCCCTTTTTGTCTGAATGGATGCAAAACAAGTTCACCACTGCTTGCCCTCTCAGTGGAGCAACATCCCTGTGCCTTTCTCAAAGGATGACTTTTGAGAGCACCAAGAGCCATGTTGTTGCAGAACACTGGAGCAGCAGGAAAGGTTTGTCCTCGATCCTGCTGGCAGACGTGCTCCTGTGCCCACACAGACCTGCAGCACTTCTGCCTGGGGTCAGAGAAGCACTATGGAAATGGAGGATTCCTCAGCCAGTAGTCATGTGTCAGGGGAGTCACATTTTGTTATAGGCTGTCCTTAGAAGCTCAGATTGAAGGCAGTGTCTGCTTTTAGGGGTTGAAATCCCAGCTGATGAATGGGTGTGCAGACATCTTTGGAAGAAAGAAGGTTCTGTGCTTATGTCTCTGTCAGTGTGTCACCAACTGACACCAAAAATTGGTTAAAACCACAATGAGGCAGGTTATCTCCCTCAGCCTGTCCTGAAGGATGGGAATGGAACTACCTCCACTCACTTAGAGGGGTACATTGGGCAGGTGGTGTCTTTTCTCCAGCCAGGAACTAAATCTGCGGGATTTGGGTCACTGGCATCGTTTACCTTTGGGTGTTGCAGAAAAGATATTTTGACGCAGCTGCTTGCTCCACACTAGTTCTGTGCTTGAAGTCTTAAAGCACTGTCATGCATATGTGGTATTTTTTGTGAATTGGTACATGTAAAGCTGGATGAAGAAACGTGTAGCTAATATCTTAGACTGTACTTGCTGGATAGGTCAGGTTTGAAGCTGCAGGGACTGAAGTTTATGCTTGATTTGATGCACATGAATAAACCAATTGAATTCAAAGTTCAGCATCTGTGCAAGGCTTCAAGACTGGGGACTTGCTTTGTAAAGAGGATGATATTTTCCTGTTGCATTGCTAGGAATTAGAGAAGACTTTGCTTTTGTTGTCTTATTCTAGTCTGAAAGAGAAACAGCTGCTAGAGAAATCTTAGGATGTGACCTGCTTCAAGAACCTCTCAAACCGTTTATGTTTGTAAGAGAGGTGAGAACTGAAAACCACCCTATCTTCTAGTGTAAATATTTGGAAATATCGTTAATACATTATAGTAATGGGATAATTATTAAACACTTTGGTATTTAATGTCACATTATGATGAAAACCACTTGATAACAAATTAAAGCACTTCTATTGTAATTGCTATGGTTCTAGAGGATGCACGTGGTTATGCAGCATTAATTTTAAAGACTTACATGAATTTTTAAGCTTAGCAGATACAAACCTTTGGAGAATAGCCAGTGTTCTTGAATGTGCTATATACACTCTAAGGAGTATTTAACTAAATCTTTTGGACTTTGGTTGGAAGTAATTAACATTTCTTCTAAACTTTCAATAATTCATACTTTCTTTTTTTTTCCAGTTACAGCTGCAGATTTGTTTAAAGTAAGCTCAAATGCTCTGTAGGTGCACATGGCAGGGGGGAACATATGAAAATGATATACATGCTCCAGAAGGTTGTAACATCTGAGAGTTAATAATCTACATGAATGACCAAACAATTGTGGATTGGACTGAATGACTACTAGGAGCACAACTGCTGCTCAATCCAGTAAAAATCTGGTTTCTAAATCACATTCCAGGAAAGTGCTCCTTCATTGTGTTGTATCTATCCATTAAGAAGAGCATTTGGTCGCATGGAGGAAGAGCATCTTAAATAGCTGGTGTAACTTTAAGGGACGTTTTGGGGGTGGGGTTTGATTTGGTGATCCTCCAGATAAATTATCTTGTGTCTACTGCATTCATAGGTTGTCCCTAAGGCCTGCAGTGACCTTTTTCCTGGCCATACCTTAAGTCAGTCTCATACATGATGGCTTTTATCCTCTGATGTCTACAAGACCTAAAATTGTTGAATTTGGATGCTTATGATGAGGTAGGAATGGAGAGGAAAAGAGAGAACCTGGTTTATTTTAAGATGATGGCGGGATCTGAGCCCATGCAGATCTGGCGCTGTATGTTGACAGCTCTGGACTTGTGATGCATGTGAAGAACTGATGCACTGGGTTCACCTCACATGTGTGGATCAGTTGTGTTGTGGTGGTTGTCTGTTTCCCTGCTGCCTTTGATCTGAGACCTAGACTGTTGATTAAAGAATGGGTACTCAGAACCTGGGAAAAGCAGTCTGAAGATCTTGCCCATATAGGCCCCAGCTCTTAGTACATTTAGATTCATGTTTGTTGCGAGATAGGGAGCACTAAAATGGCCTGTGTTCCTCAGGCAGTTGCTTACTTTGTGGACTAGCTTTTATCCCATGTCACAGAATGATTTGCCATGGAAGACATGGCTGGAGCCTCTGCAATGACTGATCAGGTGCTGTTGGCCTCAGGTTGAGTGGCTTGTGAGTGGGATGACCTGAGGAGAAATTGTCCGTGGAAGCTCCAGATCCCCCAGGCAGTGGGTCTATGCTGGGGTGTCTGGAGCAGGCAAGTGCTGTGGAGGATGAGATGGTCATGCCAAGGGCTCCCTGGGAAAGGCATAGTAGGATACTTAGAGTGTCATGAGTGAGAAGTGCAGCAAGCTAAATGATGCACTGAAAACCTGAAGCTCACAGAGAAAACTGAAGAAAAAAGGCAGAAGAGGGGGAGGAAAATTCTTTGGGAACTGTAGTCTAGGTTTAGCTTTGGTATTAAACCAAAGTTTCCTGTTTCCTCAGAGATGTACCCTGAGGCAAGGGCTTAAAATAGACTTGGGCGTGTTCCAGGCTCTTTATAGTGTTGTGAGTACATATCACACTATTCCCCTTCAGGAACCTTACTGTTAAAGACAAAAGCCTATTATGTTCCTGTATTCCCTGACAGTCAAAGTTTGTATTTCAGAAACAAACTCTTGGGGTTATAATCAAACAGCAACATTAATCTGCCCTGTTAGATGTGGGGAACTGATTGCACTAAGTAATTTTTTGTGGTCTGTTTTAAGGAAAACATGTGGTCCAGTCTTCAGCAAGTGGAACTGCTTTCTCTTACACTAGCTGAGCATCTCATGCATCTTCCCATCTTGGTTGTTGTTTTTAAACCAAAACCCCACAGTAGTGACAGGAATTATCCTCATTTGTGATGCCATGTCCAAATTTTGAGCATGAATGCTTTTCATGCATTATCAGGCTATCAGGAATTATGGTTTGGTAAATAAGTGATGCAAGCACTGTGACTTCTGTAGTTCTGTTAATTCATTGAGGAAATACAGCTGAAAGATGGTGACAAATGTGTCTGCAGACACTTTGCTGTTTCTATATGTGCAGTGCCAGCTAACATGGGATGAGCAAAAGAGCAGAATGGTTGTCCATTTCTGTTCTGGTACATAGCTTAGTTGTGCAATCATGTACTTAAACTGTGTTCAGTTTTGTTTCCTTTAAAGAGGCTTTAATAATGCAAGGCACCTTAAGAAAATATATAATTGTGTGCAATTTGCTGCTTAACAGTACATGGTTCTTCCCATTTGAACTGCTGCTACCTCCTGAAAGCAGGAGCAGAGACCGTGTCTTCTTTGAAAGTGTTTTTTCTCCTATGTGCAGAGTGACAGAATGCATAAAGCTGGTCTTTGGGATATGCATATGCAAAGTGAGATTGTGTTGAAGCCTATTTTGAAGGAAATTTGTTACGGATATTCTGTATACGACTATTACTTTCTATGTAGAATAGTCTCTTCAGCTTCCTCAGGAGCTGTTTCTCTGCAGGCAGGTCCTCCCCTTGTTCTCCTTTGTTTCTGTCAGTGTGAAGCTGGGTTTTAGTAGCGCCAGCTACTAAGAAGGAAAAAAGTGACTGCTATAGCTGAACCCAGGACAGCTCTAACTTGAATTATTCTGGAAAGGTGTTTTATATGATGATCTCATGGGATAATCAAGAAGGGTGAGAAAAGTACTGAATCAGTCTATGTTTTAGCTATAAATTCTCACCATGTCCAGTCTTTCTTTTAAAGGCACCACAGAGTCAAAACTCTCATCAGTGTGCTGCAGATCATAGAGACTGTTTCACCTCATGCTATATGCAGCCTATAGAGTAGGTATGGTTCCTTGATCTGCTGTTTCTGAATGTTGCTTGCTCCTGAAGTTTGCAGCTGTCGGCGTAAATGTGTTAGATGCTCTGAAAGCTGCACCCCCCCCGTATCTTCTAAAAAAGCTATGTGTTATTCTCTTCAATGTTTAAACTCTATCACCTCTATTTTATCCATGGATGCAAGGTTATTCTGATGCATTTGGCAAGAGCGGCAATTTAATCCAGTAAGGCTACTGCAGGAAGCACAGCATGCCTATTAAGTGGTGTGTTTTGCTGTGGGATTGCATTGGGTTCAAGGTGGAGATTTTAATCTTCAGGGTATCAAATGGCCCAGGCATCCTAATCTCCAAGATTGTGTCTCTCTTTCCTTGTGCTGCAGACCACAGAGAACCACCATTTTTTCCCAGCTCTGGGTCTGGAAGAGAACATACCATGGTCGGAACATGCCTATGCTGGGGTACCAGACTTGGGACAGCCTTTTTTAGTGAAACAGCATTCTTCCAGACTATACTGTCCAGTATGACTGTAATGTAGATAATCAGTGGGAGAAGATGCTGGATTCAAAGAATCCTATTTGTAAAAGCAGACATTTTGACTTTCAGATGTCATCCTTTCCTTTCTGTAAAATAGGCACGATGGCATTCCTTGAACTTTCATTACTCTTGAGGTCAGATCTAATCTTAGGAAAAAAAACTTGAGAACAATAGTGTTTGTTTTTTTCTAGCATATGCAGTTTAGGAGACCACTGTATTAGACTTCTGAGTTGAGCTCTTTGAGATAGCTGCCTTTGCTGGGTCATGATATGGAAGCTTCCTTGCTTATGCATGCCAGTTGCAAATCAAACACTATCTCCTGCTGGAGACACACATGCTTCTCCAAATGGAGACAACTGCTGTCATGCTAATGAATGGCTGCAGCTAATTTGTGTGACTTTCTGATGACAAGTCAAAACTGCAGTGACCCTGGTCATTGCGATTTGCTTTTTATATATACTGCTTTCTCCCCAAGTCTCAATTTTCTTTGCTAATTTACCACATCAAGGTGCAAAACTTGTGCCTTGCAATTTTTCAGTTTTGAAGGCCACTAAAAACATTCTGGTAGACACATGTTAAATTTCCAGTAAAAACTCAGTACCCTCCTGAAGTGGCAACCCTTATGGCGAAAACCCACAAACCCATTTGACCAGACCAGATGCTTTCATCTCCTTAGTTCAGCTGAGTAGATGATTCCTATGGTTCACTTCCACCCCCTTCCACTGCTTTATTTACTAACACACTGGCAGGATCCAAGATAGAGGGGTTAAAAGCTGGTTTCTCTGTTCTTTCTTAACTTTCTTTGAGGACATGACCCTTTCACATAAATGTGTTTTGCTTTCCCAAATTCTAATCCCATTGTGGACTGTATGGAGGCAGCAAAAATGATACTTAAAAATGACATAATTACATTTTCAGTAAATATGAAATTATCTTACTAGTGTTGTAATAAAAAGCCTATCCACCACCCACTCTCAGGAGAAAAGGCAAACCAACAGTGGATCAAATACTGACAATATCCCAATAGTAAACAATGTGAGCAATTAATGCTTTTGGTATCTGCTGAGACAGTAAAACCTTGGTATTGGCTTTGTAGAGAGTGTCTGTACTAGAAGTCCGTGCCTGCTTCCTTTTGGATTTTGGCGATGCAAATTCTTGCAGCAATGCAAGTTTCTTGTATCAAAGGTGACCATGTCCGCCAAAGGAGAGATGAAGCTGACTACAGACTGGGTCTGGATCTATGTTAACTCTTTTGAGGAGAAGGTAACAAGCATGGGAAAAAGGTGGTTCTGGGTATGGCTGGGAAGAAGGAGTGGTGAGGTGCCTGGAAGAGTTGCTTCCTTACAGTTTCCCTTGAAGTCCAGGCACTTGAAACTCCTCAGCTGGGGTGCGATAGAGTACTGGAAAATACAGAGAACAGCCTCACTTTGAGTGCTGTGGCATGGATGGCAAAATGCATTTATTTGGTCTCTTTCATGTCTCCTGTGAATGGTGATGGCAGGTGAGCAGTAGAATGAAGAGCAGAGCAGCTGTCCTGGCTTTCTGTACCTTGGAGGAAGTTTGATTTGCCCTTTTGTAGTGATGCTTACCACCAGGAGTTCTCCTTTGGTCTTCCGTGGAGTTTTGCCATCCCTTAATTGTGCTTAAGACAAGAAGGGACAAGATTTTATTATGGGTGAATTGTCTGTTGTCTGTGGACCTTCTGCTGCTGGTCTGTCCCTAGCTGTAAGGCTTCTGGACAGCAGCATCTACTCCCAGGATAAGCACTGGTGAGAAGGCCAGGATCACACTTGAGTTGTGCATTGGAATTGTTCCATGCTCATTTACAGCAACAAAACTAAAAAGAGGAACAGTTTTCATGGATATGTGAACAAGCAGGAATATGCTAGTCTCATGTATCCTGTTGAATTGATGGAGGGAATAGTAGCTAGTTAAAAATGTCCCAGTCGTGCGCACTTATATAGAACAAAAAGAGCCATATACAGTAATGTCAAAGCAGCAAGAATGCAATTTTAATATAAGCTATTGCCAGTAGGATGTGAAATTAATGTTTTTGTTGTTATATTAGGTGCCAAAGAATCCAAGGTCTCAGCCAGAGAGCAGCCTGTTTGGTTTATATTTTTTCTTTCGCAGAATTTGAAAAGAGACTGTTCTGTTGGCATTAAAACAGCACAGGAAGAGTAATAAGTGATTTAAGATGCACTATAGGCCAGTCCTCAGAGTTTCTCACTTACATGGACCAATGTGTTTAGTCTTAGATTTCTGATTAATTATAGTAATATGAGAATTACATTCCATATCGTTCAGAAAAAACCAGTAAGTTTTCAAAGGGAGCACGTGTCTATACACAGGTATTTCACTGCTGTTAGTATCAGAGCACGTGAGCTTATGTTACGGGATTACATTCTCAGCGGTGCTGAAAGGCATTGTAAAGGTAGAGATGCAAGACCCAGCAGCTGGGACTAGCAAACCCTGAGCAGGTGAGGCACTGGCCAGAGGGGAACAAAAACTTGCACTGAATGAAGCTGTAAGACTTTTGGTCCTTTGAATGTGGTGCTACGCGGTACCGAAGAAGACTGGGAGACTGAATAAACCAGCAACTTTCTCATGAAGCAAGAGCTTTCTCCAGCCTCCTCTTTATCTTCTTCCACTGCTCTCTTTCTCCTTCTCTGGCTTGAAAGGAAAAAGTGGTGTTTTCTCATCCCTGAGGTAGCTGGAAAAACTGCAGCACATCAGTAGTCCTGGGATGTGGCAGTGGTGGAAGTAGAAGTTTCCTCCGTGCTGGGGTGCTGGAGACATTGTGCTAGCAAACCCAGATGACACTAAGAGGAATGAGCCTCTCCAGAGTCCTAGCGGACTTGCATTGCATCTTAAATGCATGCCTGGTAATGAATGTGCTGTGGAGGAGACTTGAACATCTGGTCACTTAATTCTAGTATTTCTTAATTTATAAGGATATGAAAATTTGAACATGATATTTGAGATAAAGTTACCCATCTGATAAGACTGTTGTTCCCCATGAGTGAGCATTGTTCTTGTGAATATGGGGTAGAACTATTTCTGTATCAGCTATGCCTGTAGCTCATTAGCAATGTACATTTCTGAGCTGGGAATCTACTTCATTTATGACTTTAAACTTGGAGTGTGAGTGTCCCAAACTCTTTGCTGCTGCCTCTCAGAAAATTGCAGAAGTACTATATATTGAGGAAAGACCTTTCTCCAAAAATACTCTGTATATGCAGTTTGAAGAGCAGCTGACTTCTTATTTTAAGAGTCAAAACCTTTGGTAGACAAACTGTTTTATGTGTTAACGTCTGGTGTGTGAATGTGCTTTCTGGGGTGCCATTTCCTTGGGAGGGCAGAGTTGAAAAAAAGGCAAGTTATCTCCTGGGTGGTCAGTACCAACTTGTACCTCAGCTGGGAAAGCCTCTCAAAGCCTCACAGATCTTGAAAACAAAGTAGACTGATGCCACAATAAATGTCTGGGTTCAAAGACTTTTTAATGAGGAGGACTCTGTTAATGAACATTAACAGCACTAACTCCTGGTGGTCCTGACCAAGGAATCAAAATCCACCCGATGTCTACTTTTATTCGTCTTTAAAAGCAGGCCAAGTGCATGGTACTCCTGCTTTTATTTAAAACTGCCTCCCTGCCTATCTGTCAGCTGAGATGGTTTCAGGAAGATGATGTGATGCCAGCACTTTAACTGTGACCAAAGCTAGTATGCATTTGTCTGTGGGATGCTGGCAGGTGCCCTAAGGAGATGCCATGTTTTCAGGCAGCTGAGGCTACTTGAGGTACTTGCTGTGACTTGCCCTATTGTAAGACCCCCCAGACAGCACTGAGATTACTCACCAGCCTCTGTCTCCTGTGTGCTGGTGGCATGTCTCTCCAGCTTCTGGTTAGTGAGGGTGGCAGCAATGGCCTGAAACAAGCTCTTTGATCTCTTTGTTCTTCCAGAAAACATTCCAAGGCATTTTGTTACCTATCTGAGCTGTGAGGCCCAAAGGAGAGAGATGCTTGCTGTAGAAGGAAGCCTTTTAAGGCAAAAGGTGCACAGCATGGGGGTTTGGCTCAAAACTCCCTCTCTTGCTGGCTGTGGGCCAGCTTCCTGTAGTTCTGACCAGCTTTCCAGCATGGTCAGCAGCCCCTCCTGGGCACCTGGCAGCAGGGATGGAGGGAGGACACACACCATGCTAGTATCCCTGATACAGCAAGGTGAACTCATGAGGGCTTTGAAGGAGGAGGGACATAAATGCACAAAGGACTAAAAGTTAGCCATTTGATTCTGTGGGGGCCTGAAGAGACATCAACCTTGAACTAGCTCCTTAAGCTGCTGCTTTCAGGCTTTTTATTCTTTCTGTGAAACACAAAGAAATAGAGAAATAAAGGTTTATTGTGGCAATTTGGAATCAGATGAGCACCATCATCCTGGGACACACAACCAAGTTGTTGGCCCTTATTTCTACAATTATTACCCTTAAGAAGGCAGTGCTTAATTCCTTCCCCCCTTTTCTGTCCTTTTTTCTTTATTGTTTTCTCTTGGAGACTAAAAGGTTGTTCATTAATGCTTATCAAGACCCTGAGTGTTCTTGGAGGAAAGTCCTCTGGAAAGTACCACATAAGAAAATCATGTGTGTGTTTTAAGTTGCTGCATAGTGCCATGCTTGCTGGAGTACTGTGCAGCCAAACAAGAATGTCAGCCAGGGGAGGAGCCTGCTGCATCAGAAGTCTGAAGAAAAGCTACTGTTTTCAGGGCAGAAAAGCACGTTATTCCTCCATCTTCGTCCCATAACAAAATTACAGCCAACTAGAAAAGAATCCTGTTAATCAGAATAGTCAATTGGGGAATCACTAGCTCTGATTTTAAACACTATTTGTAGTTTGCTTTAGGGTCTGTAGACTAATTCTTTCCTTTGAGTTAATTAAAATACATTCGGATGTGACAGGCATTTCCAAATCTTCCTGCAATCCAGGAGGAAGAGCAGGTTTTTTTTGTCATCCTCCATCAAGTACAGAGGCTCTGAACAGAGAAGAATTTCACTACAATGCTGCAAGGTTGTTTACCTTAGCTCCTTCACAAAAGATAATCCAACAAATTACATTAATTATAAACCAATATGTTCTGTTCAATTCCCACATGAGCCAAACCTGGGTATGAGCATCTGCTCTTATTTTCTGAGCTGGGTTTTGAGGACAAGACTCACAACAATGCTCAATCCATAATTAACAGAAAAATTAAAGATGCAACATCCCTTGCATCCTGCTTTTTGAAGCAGCATGTTTAAAAATATACATGCACTGTCCTGGCAGTTTTTATTCAACATAAAAAAACAATACTCTATTGTTACCCTGGTGTGTTTTTGTTTGTTTAAAATATTTACATTTATGTTAGGCTTAAAATAAACATGTAAATACTTTCCATAAGAAAAAAAAAAAGGTTTTTAATTCCCTCTTGTGCTACATTTTTTTTCTTTTCAATTGTTTCTCTCCCTCCCCCCAAAGATGACCTCTTTTCATAAAATGTGGTTTATTCTGTATTAAGCATATTGTTTTCTTTATAAAAAAAGGACTGGTTGGCCTTCTTCTCATTTTATTTTCTTAAGTGGCATATTTTTTCAGTTTCATTTCATAACAGGAAACAAAAGAGAACGTGATTGTTTGACCTGGTTACCAAAGAAATATTTGGCTAATAAAAATCCCATTAGCATGATGCCAAGTTCTGCTAGTTGTTTATGGTAAGCATGCCTATACAATTATGCTCCATTTGCATGTCGAAGGAGTGGAGGAAAGAGAGCTTTTGTGGTTTAGGCACTAGACTGGCACTTGAGATAAGAGATCAGTTCCCAGCTGTGCAGCAGACTGACTTTGAACAGACAGCAAATTTCTGTGGCTTACTATTGCAGAAGGGATTAATAACATTTCTTTCCCCTATCTTCCATTTTGTTCCTGTAGGAAACCAACTCTTGAAGGCTGCTTGCCCTGGTGTGCAGCACTTGGTCTGTAGTGGGGCCCTACCCCTTGACCAATGGGGACAGCTGTGTTGTCTTCACCTGAGACTCCTGTAAGACCAGAGCTAACTTCCTAACTTACTGTGCTTAACAGAGCTCATGCAACATAAAAGGAATAAAAATTTCTATGGTTGCTACTATCCATTCCTATTTCAGGGAGCAAGATCTGAATTTCTTGATAATGAAGGCCTTTCCTTTGTTCCCCCTGTTCCTTGAGTTTGCCCATGATCATGTCTGATGGTGCTGACAGCCTTGTGGCTGCCAGCTGCTGTGGAGCAGCCTGTTGGCCAGCCCTAGATGTGGTCTTGCCCATCCTGCCCAGAGATGTCCTTCTTGCTGGGAACCCATGTGTTGCTGCTGGAGACAAGAGTATGTTTGCTGTCCCATTGTAGTCATGCTTCTTGTACCACTGTGCTGCACAGCAGCCTCTGTAGGCTTGCTGGGTTTCCTGCATTTCATGCAAGTCTTGTTTTAATGAATAAGTAATTGACAAAATAACAATAGAAATTTATTAACTACAGGAGGAAAAAAAATAACACAGAAAAGCTGAACATGTTGGGAAACACTTCTGCAAAGAGAATGAGGGAACTGCTTCTTTGAAAGCCAAGACATTTAGCCCCTGGAAGCTCAGAGGTGTCGCCTCTGTTGCCCACGGTTTTTGTTCCCCTGGGACTTTTAGCATGGATTCAACTGTGAACACACTGCAGAGAGCAGGATGTGGTGAACCACAGGCTCTGTGGGCTCCCTGCTTGGCAGCACAGTGGGAGCTCGTGGAGCAGTCCAAGGAAAGACTGCAGGAGCTTTTTGGAGTCACTGATTGGTACAGAGGATCTTGCGTGTTTAGCCTTGCTAGTAGGAAGGGTCCTGAGCCTGGATATAATGTTCAGGAATGCCAGTTCCTGCTAAACACTCAAATTCTCCATGCTTGTTATCCCAGTGTTCTTGTTGTTTGTTTGAAAAACAGGGAAACTTCCACCCCTTCCAGTTAAGAGGGGGTAAGCTCTGTGTAAAGAAGCAGGGATAAATCCTCCAAGTGTTGCATGTTGTGATGGCTGGTGAGCTCTGCTGCTGGACACAGAGGTACCATGAGTTACAGTTGTGTGGGAATGAAGGGTGCTGCTGCCCACAGGAGGGGGACCAGGCCTGATGGAGCATGCAACCAGGGAGTTGCCTACCCCTCTTCTGCAGGGCCAAGGGAAGAGCACTGGTGTGAGGCAATGACCCTTGTGTCTGGGCCAGCTGCTCCTGTGTGGCCCATGTCACCCGCAGATAAGGCTTGCTCAAGCTGCTTCTAATGGCTGCGTGATGACCCTGGGTTTGGGTCTTCTGGCATAAATTGCTTTAGGCACACCTATACCTTCCTGGTCTGTAAATAGGTAGCTATAATGTCCTCAGCAAGAGGACATTAGCTTTCAATTTCAACTTCAGCCAAAGACACATCTCAACCTTCCTCCAAATTAAAAAAGTAATCAAAAGGCAGCTTTTGGTGTTTCTCATGTCTTTGATCATTTACCCTCCCACTTAAACAGTGCTCATTGCGTTCTGGGACACAGGCATGCCAAAACCTCTTCCTTTGCTGGGAGCATGAAGTTTTCAGCTGCACAGTTTGCAGAGCGCACTTGAGGAAAAGCCTTCTGCCTTCACTATTGCTCTTGAGGAGAAGGATGTGTGTTCACTGCACAGCTAAGGCATGTGCTGTGCAGCAGCCCTTGCTTGGTAGGGCTCTGAAAATTACTTCAAAATGGCACAGTGTGAACGCTGCATGCCCAACGTGTGATATTAAAACATTTAGAACTGGATCAAATCAAACCCAGTTTTCACCGCAAACGCGTAGAGGCTGTTCTTCTTGTTTGAAGACTCTTTTCTTGCCAAATTCCATCTTTCCACACTGAGATGCTTAAAAAAAGCCTTGTGTATGTATATATTTATATAGCTGAATGTTTTTTTGATCACATTTTATACAAAAATATTGCCTTTTGGCAGGGAGTCAGCTAGTAGGTGCTGGATTCAGAATGTATCGTAAAGTTTCGAGTGACTGCAAATGACATTTACACCCAGTAAATCTGGTAGGGAAGTGTTAAGGTCGAAAAATCAAGGCCTCCAAAGCCAGGAAATTACATAAATAATAATTGCATTGAGCTCTCGGTGCGTCTGTGCATGTGTGTGCATTTAAAATTGTAGTTATGTGACTGATTTGGGTTTTTTCTTCCTTTAATTCCATGGGACTTGCCTCTTCTGTAGGTGGTTTTTCAGTCTTACTTGCACCGTGTGTTATTTTTTGCCACCATAGCCCTACAGAATTATCTGTACATGTCTGTGCTAGGAGTGGGTCAAGGACATGAGACTCTGAAGTCAGAGGTACCCTTGCATGGAGGCTGAATTATCAAGCCTTGTGAAATGGGTGGCTGCCTCTAGTGAGACAGATTGTATGGGGTTGCAGGCATGTGCAGGGTAAGGAGGACACCAAAGCCTGAGGCTTTTTCTGTCCCTCAGCCCCAGAAGCTGAAGGCAGCTGTAGATGCTAACTGTGGATCTGTGAATATCCAGGCCCCTGGAGCTGCAAAAGAGACTGATAGCATCATGAGGAAGCACAGACATAGCTGAGGAGTAGGGTGTGAATGGGTGTAAGTTGCTCCTGTGAGACCTACAGATATCTGCAGAAGGTTCTGCAAAGCCCGCAGCTTGAATAAATAAATCTGTCTGGATTTCCCATGAATGCTTGTGCCCCAAGACAGAATGCAAGAGTGTTTCTCGGATAAAAGCTTCAAGAATTGCTGAAACTTAAGGAAAAGGTAGAGTATGGAGGGTGCACGCACTCTGAGGTCATGTTGTCTGTGACCATCTGTGAAGGAAGTTTCCTTTTTGTTAAGTAACCTCCAAAGTAAGATGTCCCCTAACCTCCCATAGAGGGCTTGTTCACGTACTGAGCTACCTTTATTTTTGTTTCCTTCCTAATCATAATCAAAGTGACATTTGTTGTGAATCAAGGCAATTTATTTCTGTACTATTGCTAATATTGCTGGAGAGCAGTTGCTCAATGTCTTTTTCATAACCTCTTTTGGAAGAGCCTTATCATGTAATCTGTTGTTTCTAAACAAAAGTTTACAATGAAAGCTGTCACTTGGAGCAAAGACTGAAAAAGCAAAGGCACATCTGTGTGTTATTTCATTGGTTCTGCATTGCAGAACCTTTTGGAACCCACCACAACTTGAAAACCTTATAAAGGATTTTTATATTATTGGATTTTAGTTATTTTCAGTTTTGGGATATTAGGTTTCTACATATTATAGTTGGCTTAAGCTTTCTTGTTTGCTTGAGGTTTTTTCCTCTTAGGATATATATATTTTTTTTTGAATGGAATTCCTCTTTTTAATTCTTTCTATTTTAAAGCAATGTGTTCATTAAACTTGGATTCTTATTTTGGAGTCACTTCACTTACTGGAGGATTAAATAGCATTTCTACATGTGTAAGGAGTTTAACAAAATTGAGTCACATTTATTGAATGAACTTGTTTTTATTTATCCACAAAGTGCACCAGGATATTACTCACTAAGGCTCAAGTCTGATTTTTATCTGAAGTCCTGGCCTGAGCAAGAGAAAAAAACAAGGGCAAATTAACCAAGAACATCAGTAATAACTCTTTAAAATAAACTTGTAAAGTGAATTAAAACTGTGAGTGAAGTGGAAGAAAACTAAGAATGAGGAAAACCAAACCTCGTGGATCAGTCAGAGGAAAGTTGGTGATGGTGTGATTGAGAGTAGAATTAGTCCCATTTGCCAAGTGCCTCTGAGCAGTAGAGATGTCACCTGCTACCTGTTCCCCAGGAAGGCTTTAGGCCAGACACTGACCTGCTTTTCACCCTGTGCGACGCTGCTTGAAGTCTGTCTGCACAGATATAAGTTAGAAATTCACCCAGTCAAATTCTTCTCTCAACATAAGTAAATAAAGGAGTACTGTTTCTGGTTGCTGTAAACTCTGAAATGATGTTTGCCTCGTGATAGTAACTTCCTTGTGGTACTTACTGGAGGTGCCAAGCTGACAGCCCTGGGCAATGGGTCCCTTGCAGCTTTACCATGCTTTCACAATAACCACTCCTCCCCTCCAGCCAGTTACTTTGGTCTTCAGGGTTTTTGGTGAGACTGCCGTAGGCTGAGACCAAATTTAGTAATCTAAGTGAAATAGATGTGCAACGCTGCGGTCTGGCAATGCAAAGCTAGCTGTCCATAAAGTGGAGTGTCTTCTCCTGATAATTCTCTGCAAAGGTACAGGCGCAGTGATGGCTGTTGCTGCCTCTCATCTGCAGCTCTTGGAAATCACTACTGGGCTATTAAATACAATATATAGGTCAGAGCAGTGCAGAGTTTGTTCTGGGCTTTATCTCTTGGCTTTGGAAGGTTTCAAATATGATGTAGCCCATACTCCCTTCAGGTACTGCACTGAGCCTCTCAGAAGATGGAGAAGGGTTTGACTTGTGTGAAGGCATTTGTAAGATATAATTCAGGTGTGTAAATTACTTGCTCCAGCTCAGACACTAACAGAGTGAAGAGCTTCCTTTTTACTACCAGCTTCTCCGGAAGCAGCCAGGCTGCCTGGGTTTGATGCCCGTATGAGGAAGCTGACTTCTATGGTACCAGTGACTTCGGGAAAGCGCCATGTATTCCACCCGAGGCTCAAAACTCAAAACTGCTCACCTAGGTCCTTACAGATATAAACCCTCTGTGGGGCTGCTTTGTCATTGTTGACATGTGTTTCTGGAAAGCAGTGACTGCTTCAGTCATACTTAAGTTTTTTTATCACTCTAAAATACACTGTGTCCCTTTTATTGCATTTAGAAAAAATAGTCTGTTCTAAACCAGCTGGCTGCTTTGAGGGCGTGCAAGTATGTGTATGACAGCGCATGCTTTTACTTTTTAATGAACTATTTCCCCTGGCTTCATCTTACTTCCACAGTCTATTTTTGTTGTTATAATGACACTGGTCAGTGAAGCTCAGAGGAAATCAGTCATCAAGATGCATGGTGCTGAAGCAGTATTTCTGCTGTAGTGGGTATTCTGTTAATGCCTTTGGAGATTTCTTGCTGTTGTCACTGCTGCATCCATACCATAATGCAGAACTACCTAAATTGAACCAAGAGGCAAAATTTGGAGCTGTATAACTAGGTTACCTAAGAAAAATTTCTTGGGACATTAATTTTCACTCATGCTAGAACAGTCAAAGTGACCCCTAGTATGTTCTATTGGGATGCCTGGCATCTGTTACCTTACTCTAATGCACAAGATTTTCTTCCTTCATTTCCTTACTCGTGAAACTGGCCTGGAATCTTTGAAACATTAACATTTGCAAAATATACACCACCACCAGAACAGCAAGGTTTTGGAAATTAAGGTTACATACCCTTAGATAAGGGTTTAGATAAAGGGTCTCATATTGACCATCTATAACTCTTTTTGAACAGCTGTTTCATAACTTCTCTCTTTTCCTTTCCTCCTTCTGTGGATATCTTATTTCCATGATGTTTTGCACTTTGTTTCTCAAGGTGTTTTCGTATATTTAAACCTGGTCTATGATTGCAGCTGTGGAATAGATAGATCGTATCAAACCAACTTGATTTCTTTAACCTTACAGAAACGCTCATTGTTATTTTCCAGCAAGCTCCTGCAGACCCTCTATTCCTGTGATGTCTCTAGGATATTACACTTGCTTGTGCTGCCTTCACTTGCTTCATCTCTTATCCTGGCTTGGTTCCTTTGCATCTTTTTAGAAAGACTTGAATAAAAGCTAAGCCTGTGAGGGGAAAATAAGAACAAGCCCAGACAAAGTGAAATGCTGTAAATGTTTTGCTCAGTAGCCCTGGTGGTTTGAAGAGCCAGTTGTCTTTGGCTGCTACCCTCCTATAGTGCTTTTGTTTGTGGATGGTTCAGCATTTATGCTTCTGTATGCATAGCCCTAACTGTAATATAACTAACTGTTCTTAAATTTTGCCTTCAAAAGTTCTACCTCAGTCAGCTAGGATACAAGCAAAAACCCAGTTTTCCAGTGCTTTAGAATAATCTCTACTGCTTATTCACAATTTTAACTTTTTCTATTGGTTGCATCATATATGTGTTCAGACAGCAGGATAATAGAAGGCCATGTACCTGGCCTGAAGCCTATTGAGATGGACACAATGAATGCAATTAGCCTTTAATAACTTCCATGAAACTAAACTTGTATTCAAAAGTTATTCTTTATCAAAGAGTACTGGAATAACAGCAAGAACCTGTGATATTTTAGAGCACAAGTAGGAAGTCCTACTCATTTTGTTTTCTTTCTCAGTTTTTTTTTTTAAAGTTGATTATATTTTTACCTGAAACCAAATTTGTCAGCTTCAGATGCCTTGTTAACATAAAATTAAGACAACAACAACTTGTAAATTGTAAAATTTATGAAAATAAAAATGGATTAATATTTGATGAAGCTTCCATAAAAAGAGACTTAATTGTTCATATATTATTTATGAACCTTGGGGAACAATTTATCTTGTTTTTACCTTTCAGAACAGCCCCCTAGAGCTGTGGTGCAGAGTAGGAAGGGCTGGCAGTCCTTCTTCCTAGGGGCTCATTTTCTGCTTCTCCCCTGGCCATGGACAGGAAACGAGCCTTCCAGTACTGTCAGAGACCAGATCGTCCCTTCACACTGCAAAGCTGCTCTTGAAGTGGGTTTGGGCCACAACAGGTGCCAGGCTCTGTGTCAGAGGACCCAACCGCATCTTCAGTGGGGTAGCATTGAATGTGACACAGTTGTTCTGCCTTCATATGGAAAATGTTGCTTGTCCCTTTGCCACTCCTCACTGAGGACAGAGAGGGAGACTCATGGAAGAACTTTGTGTATCAGATGATGTAAATTGCAAAACCTGCTAGAAATCTTCTAATTAATTATTAGTTGGGTTTATATGTCTGTATATTGTATAGAATCATAGAATAGTTAGGGTTGGAAAAGACCTTATGGTCATCGAGTTCCAACCCCCCTGCCATGGGCAGGGACGCCTCCCACTAAACCATGCCACTCAAGGCATAGGCACTCTATATATACTATGTGCAACTTAGAAATTTTCTATGATTATGTTCCTTCTGTTCTTGGACACATAAAAGCCATTTTCCCCCTTCAGCTGTCCTGGTAATATTTGTCTTTGGTTTAACTCCTCCCTCCCATAGTGTATTCATGAATAAGAGATTTGGGCAGAAATGGTAGGTGAAACCCCTCCCTTTCCTTGGGAAGTCAGGGAATGGAACTTGGCAATGACTGTCAGTACAATAGAAATACGAAATAGAAAACATCTCTGTGCTCCACCAGCAGACAAGTACTTAAAGGGGCCTCTCGTTAGAGTTGTTGCAAGCAATAATGTAAGGTGTAAAAGTCACTTTGCCAGAGATCAACTGTTGATAAATATATTTTAATTTCTTTATTGAGTTTTGAAGTATAACAACAATTGCTGAATAGGTGCGACTGAAAGCACGTTAAATGGCCTTCAACTCTTCACATTTGTATTGAACATCATCTCCAGGAGTGACATTTCATGTTACCATGGAAACAAATTTGACATTTCAAAAATACATTTATTGCTAGGTCACCAAGATAGGAATTCTGAAAGAAAAAAGGTCAGAATATTTGCCTGTCTCAGATATATTATACAGTTTGCTGTATTACTTTGAAGGAAAGCAATATGTGGTACCATAAAATAACATGCTCCAGCTTGATCCAGTTTGAAAATATTTTGACAAGATGGTGGCAGTGTTACAGGTCAATAAAGCGTGTCTCAGCCTCTGAGATCTTGCAAAGTGATTAAAACTGTTTCTTGAATCAAGACCTTTTCTGGATCAATTCATGTTCCTAAGGACTTTCAGTCATGGTTTTCACAACCGCAGTAGCTGTTCTCTACTTCATCACCTCTCCTTATAGAAAACACTTGACAGACTGATGTAAAAATTTTATTTCATATGCAGGAAAATAATCACTGCTCTCTTAATTGGAATTATGCCAATGTTTTATCCCAGATAATGTATTTAATATAAAATAGGAAATTAAGGAATTGAGGGTAAGGTTTCGTACTGAAGGATATGTGCCTGTGTTTGAAAAAGAAACATGGAATTTACTATTTTATTAAGATAGAAAAAATGCTGTTCTTGAATGCCTTGGTGTAGTTCTGTAGTGACGCATTATAAAATCAAAAAATATAGTGAAAGTACTGATTATATAAAGTGAAATATTGTTTTTTTTAAGGGATTTATCTTTTACATGGAGTAGTTAAAAGCTAGTAAGTGTGGGAGTGTGAGTTATGGCCTGCAGCAAGATCTTTTGTCATTTGTACTAGCAAATAATGTCTTTGAGCAAGGAAAAGAGTGAGGGTGGTAGGAATGTGATTTTGGTAAAGTCCAACTCACTTAATGACACTGAGCAACTGCAGCGAGTGCATGCATGGAGAAGTGTGCACAAACCTGGCCTCTAGTGCTGACTTGGACCTGGATTAGTCAGCTCTGTTCTGTGAGCTCCGGAGGCTGCTGCACCTTGTGGCACTCTTGGAAGGGCTTTTCAGCTTCCAGTCCAGAGCTGGCTTGTATCTCTCCAGCTTGCAGCATAGCTAGGCCACCAGGCATCTACCAACCCACTGTGGATACAGAGAATCAACATACATGTATTTTATTAGATAAAAAAATAGTGTTGGGGTGGGGTCACTCTGCTCTTCTTAGGTCTGTGCTTTTGTCACTTAGTCCCACGAGTACATTTTCCCAGCATCATGACAGGGAGAATTGCTTGACTCAAAGCCATCTCAGAAGTAGCAGTAATTACCATGCTTAGCTGAATTGTCATTGTGGTGTGTCGGTACTGGGGAGGAGTACCTCTCATTAATATCAACGGACTAGTCCTCTGAGGAAATGCTCAAGGACCACACAGAAGACTGACCTACTTAGGTATTAACACTGCTGTTGCGAGACTGGTACCTGAGTTCAAATGCAGCGAATCTTCTTCAAATACAACCATCTACTTTTTTTGTAGAAGCAGAAAAAAATTATCTGCCTAAAATTGTGCCTCTGATCCCCAAGGGGGAGAATATCAGTGAACAAGAGGAATTTTTGAGTGGCCTTTCATTTTTCTCTTTGCTTTCATGGTGGATGCAGTTTAGGCTGAGTTCTGCTCCTCTTTCCATCCGGACAGGCATGAAATCAAACTGGACCAGCAATTTCCTTATTCAAAGTAAAAAGTAATTGGAAAATGTATAATATAAATCAAAAAACATCCACTGGAGGTGCAGGGGGTACGCATGTATGTGTTACAGCTAGGTTGTAATCAATATATGACTCATGTTGAGCCTATATTCTGCAGTGCAAGGGAATAAATCTTTGTTTTCTGCTGGTTCATTTTAAGCACCTTGTGTCTGTTCAGAAAGCAAGGTGTTAAGTAGTTGCAAATGCAACAGCTGTGCAGGCAAACATGGTGGTTTGCTACTTACATTCAGTTGTATCTTGTATGACCTTGGACATTAGAGACTTGTTAGTGAGACAGGATGCTGCCCAGGATGCTGAGGTTATCTGCTACCCTCTCCAAAGGCTCCTTCACAGATGGGCTCATGAGGGAGCTTCGTTTCAAAGCTGTTTCAAACACAGTGTTGATGCTACTGAGGCAGAGAGGCTCCTGAGTTTAGTGTTTATGTTCCTGATGTTGAGGAAAGCCAAGTCAAACTTTGAATGTAAAGACACTATTAATATAACTAAATAACTAAAGTTAATATTTTAAATAAAACTCAAACTATCTGCAAAGCTAACAGGAATACTTTTGTGGTATTGGCAGCGTTAAAGTAAGCTGTGACAGTCTGGTACAGCTCCATCAGGTTCTCTGGAGCACTCCCAAGCTAAGTTTGGCTCATTCAGCTAGGTGTACATAGGACTGCAAACCCTGAGTTATTAACAGAATTGTAATCTGCTATACAGATATGCAATGAAAATACACAGAATGGAGTGTAATCAAAGCCGGAATCCCTTCCAGGGCCTCTGACACAAAAGGTGGCTCCTCACCGTCTGTCCCCTTTTCAGAACAAGGAGCTTTGGCAAGTGATCGACCCAGTGTCCTTTATATTGGTGCTGGTGGGACTGCCAGCCTCTGTGGGAAGGACATGTGCTCATGTAGGGACAGCTCCAAAAGCTCAATGGCTTTAAAGTAAGATGGTTTAAGCATCTAAACATATGTGTATGTACACTGAATAATTCACTCTGCTTTGCAGGCACACATCCTATAATCATGTATGATGTATCAAACTCCCAGTTGACCTCTCAGTATGCTTGCTACTATATTTCAGTATGAAGACATGCTTGCTGCCATCTACTGTGACATTTCCTGAATTAATTCTAATTGAATTAAAGTTGATCTTCAAGGGATAGGTTGGTAAGGAATGCAGGCACATCATTGTCCCCTGCTCAGTTCCATGCTGTCTGGTGTTAACTAACCACATAAGCTAGGACTTTGTTTCTATTTCGTACTTTCCAAACCCAGCTCTTCAGCATCTTCAGTCAGGATGCCAGATAGCACACAGCAATCCAGTAGCAGTTACAGCTAGTGCAAAATTGTGGGTACTTCAGGTACTCTTGGCAATGCCCTTGCTTCTCAACAGAGGAGGGTGCTTGTCCTTTTGCCTACATCCTCGCTATGAGAGTTCCTGTGAGGGTGGTTGTCCACAGGGATGATGTATGTGCCTCTCTTAGAGTGAAAGATAGCCCTCTTCTCATGCCCAGAAGGTACAACTCGCTTGTTTGTCGGTATTTGCACCCTGTTTACAAACCAATCCAGGTTAGTCTCTGTCATGGGTTCAGCAGCAGCAGTCACTTTTCTTTAAGTAGTAGCTGGTGTAGCACTGTGTTTTGGATTTTCGGCTTGGGAACAGTGCTGATAACACCAGT
>JASSUY010044499.1:0-13267 GCA_032466535.1 Forpus xanthops
TACTGTAAGGGTGGTGAGGCACTGGAATGGGTTGCCCAGGGAAGTTGTGAATGCTCCATCACTGGCAGTGTTCAAAGCCAGGTTGGACATAGCCTTGGGTGGCATGGTTTAGTGGGAGGTGTCCCTGTCCAGAGCATGGGGGTTGGAACTAGATGATCCTAAGGTCCTTTCCAACCCTAACTATTCTATGATTCTACAATTCTACGTCCTTAACAGATATTTAAGTGATGCTATAAAAACTGTTTCATTTTTAAATTTCATAATATCATAAGGTATCATCTCTTCACATGTGCAGTATTTTTTCTTCTTGTTTCCACTTGTTCTTCTGAAACTCACTCCTTTACAGAGCTTACCTCATGACAGTGAAGAAAAGGAAACTTAAAGCAGTTGCATATTGCTGTTGAAGAGATGAAGTACATACTCCAAAATGATGGTGAAAGGTGTGTGGTAAGAGTACCCAGATTACTGACAGATGCATTACCTTCAACATGCTCTTCTGCTGCTCAGCTGTAACTTCTCTCTCAAACGCTTTGTCTGCAGATGGATAGCTATAAAATTTAGAGATGTGTTAGATTTCCAAGAAGGCTGCTTTCAAAATATGCAGGATGAGAACACCCGTGCCACCGTGGAAATTTCCCATCAATCTAAATGGGAACTACTATCAAAATGCCTGACAGTTTAGAAAATTTGTGAGACTTCCACTCATGTAATAAAACTAAGTCATATTTCATTTTGAAAGATGACAGCAGTCATACATAGGTGATGCAAATCCATTACTTGGCTGCATATTTGAAGGGGATAGCTAAACTATCCAAAATAATTATTCAGAATTAAGAATGGAGGTGATCCTATATACTCTAAGGTTCACCAGGAAAATCTATGACCCACAGCCAGAAAATCAATAGTTGTGATATGGAACTTATCATTATTCCAGTCTTACAACATTCTCACTTCGTTTTAGGAAAAAAAACAGAGTTAGATATGCAGGCACTGAAGATGCTAACGGGAGATTTCTCTTTATGAGGTAGTATTAACTAAAATAAAATTGTTTAACTTGCTAAGGAGTTCAGTGCAAGAGTGGGACATTGATTCAGCATACAGTATTTCACATAGGACATCGGAAAGCATTTAAAATGTTAAAAAGATCATGAAAAGCTACATTTAGGAGTCTAAAAAAAATGGTTGCATGACGCACTACTTAGTGATTTGGAAAGTACGAGACTACAGGGCAACATTGCAGAACTACCTGCATGCTTATAGTGGTTAAGACAGAAAGCATAACCATGCACCACAGACAGCAAAGAAAAGAGAGAGGGTAGCAAGCATGAGATCCTACAGTTTGTATTCAGTAGCACTTTGTATCCAGTTTGTATAGATGAAAGCAGTTGCTCCAGACAGAGGACAACAAAATATGCCAGTGAAAAAACAGAGACATCAAATTCCATTCTAGCTTTTGCTAAGGCACATCTAGAATGGTTTGGTAATAATTATTCTGGTTTTATACAAATGTCTGAGCAAAATGTGTTGCTTTTATGAAGATATGATCTTACAATAAGAACTAAACTGCAGTTTCAAAGTAAAGTTTTAATCTCTACCTGATCACATCAGTCTGTGTTTGAGCTTCCACATGTTGCTTGGAACGTTTTTCAGTTTTCCTTTTCCTTTGAGCAGGATTGTAATACCTGTACCCTGACAGGAAAGATTTAGCATCTGATATTAAGATGTGTGGTGTAAAAGGTTTTCGGCTATGAGTAAAGAATTCAGAGTGCCTGTCTAGAAGATCCCCATTGAGTGCTTTGGAGTTGCTTCCTTGACGCCTCTGGGAACGACTAACGCTCACAGAACTATCAGAGGAACAACTGCATGAAAGTCCGGAGCGTTTTGTTGGTGTACTCGATGTACTGACACTTGAGTTAGACGTATTCCGAGAACCTTTTCTGGCGTATGTTACTGGACTGGAGTGAGCCAAGCCATGCTCACTGTAAGGAGACAGAGCTCTCGATAGGTATTGTGCCTGCCGAGTACAGGGGAAGTGACCGTCTTTGTCTTCTGCTTCCAAGAAACTCTAGAGAAAATGAAAACAATATCTGATTGCTTTGCAAGTTACCAGCTTTCCTCAAGTTGTTACTCCCAGTTATTACTGTTACCAACTTGGATGCATTTTTCTATCTAAAAACTTGCCATTTTTGTAAAATTAAAATGGTTTCAGAGCAGCAATGTGCTCAGTTTATGAATAGATAAACTTGATTTCAGGATATGGTACACAAATGTTATTACTCCTTCCGATTCTTAACTGTTCAACACATTAGTGTGTGGTTCAGACTAAAAGCTACATAAATCTGTCCTGTGGAAGGTGATGGGGATTTTTCCAACACATTCCATTTCAGAAGGGCTGAGCCTTATTAAAAAGATCATTTTAATGCCAGGGATAAAAAAAAAACAGTTGATAACGTAAAAATCAAAATTTAGAAACTAAGTGTACCATTCAGAAAGGCTAAAAACTGAATTATTTGAAAAGATCATGCTTTTTTATTGTTTTCTGAAAAAAAAAAAAAACACCCTCAAAAACACCCAACCAAATTCAAACTTAATGCTTAAAAATTCAACATTATCCCCGAAATGTATTACACGATCATGGCAAAGACAGAAAGACAGGAATACAAATAAGTCTTAAGTGACATCTTAAGGGTTTGTTGTTTTTCCCCCTTTCCCCAAACGAGAAATAACAATTCAACAGAGATTTCTGTCATAGAAAGAACTTTGAAAAGTTTGCAACTTCAAATCATAAACACCTGGACAGAGTATATGCTCCAGCAAACACACTGTACATTATGACTTGAAAAGTTACGAAGCATCTTAGCAAGATGCCTGTTGTATATTCTATTCCTGCCTAGGACACAGCCACCCACTGAATGCTCTGTCAGTCAGTGACATATATGTGTGACATTTACAATCTCTGAAGAGAGCCAAAAGAATTATAAGATTAAAACAGAAACCCTACAGCAAACAAATTTTGAATAACCTGACTGATTTCATCCACATGTGTAACTATTTATGCAATTCAAGTTCTGCTACATACAACCGTATGATGGAGAAGAGAGAACTTGCATTGTGTGTATTCAAACTACCTAGAATAGACTGAACAGAATACTCAGAGACAGTGCTTACACCTAGGTCCTGCAACAGTGAGGGAGACAACCTGATGATACAGTTATTCCAGAAAAACTTATGCTGTGCAGTGCAGTCAGTATAATACAAGGCAAAATAACAGCTAAAATAAAAAAAAACAACTGAGAAAACACAATTCAAACCCAACAGGTAACAGATAAATCCAAAATAATTCAGCTGTAACTAGCTAGACTTTCAAAAAAGAATTATTTTACTTTCCTTACACTCAGGCAGCTGATGTGGCTTCCCATCAACAGTAACTACATGCTGCAAGACTTCAGAGAATGTATACAAGTAGAGATGTTTCCTCAGAAGAAACTTCAATTTCTAAGGGCTGTTGAGGACCAGATTTATAAGAAACCTGAAGTTTAGGTTCAGAGGAGATAAAACATAGATTAACCTGTTGATGTCTCTCCATCGTCTGAACAAAGAACAGGAAGATAGGAGAGACATGTACAGGCCATAAAGCTCTGCAGTGAAAAATGGGAGAAAGGGAAGTTGATTTCTGTGTTTCACTCATCTCTATTATGCTTCCTTCAAACATGTAAAGACTATTAAGTAGAAGCATTACATTACTGATGTCACTGAAGGAATAGTTCCCCTATAGAAAGCCTGAGAAAGAGTAGATCCAGTATGATATGACTTAAACATATGCAGTTATTTACGGCATGCAACCCTAACTGCCAGTAGAGAAGATTCACCCAGCAACCCATCCTCATTTTACAATTAATCCATGTGGAAATTATTTTGAGACACTAACATCCAAGCATGGATTTGGTGGATTTCTAGTGGTGCTTCACTGCCTGAGCACAATATAAACCTCAAGAATCCTTCACTTTTTGAAACTAATGAAATGCCTAAGATGTGGACTGAAGTTGGATGTGTGATTTTCCCCACCAGTGGCAGTGGACTGAATGTCAATAAAAGCAGCAGAATCAACTGTAAAAGTACCTGGGAGAATTCCACAAGATTATCACTACTTGTGATACTTCCAAAGTCTCCTACTGGGAGAGGTAGTGAGGGGGAAAACCCCCAAACAATCACTGTAACCAACTGCTATGTAGTACAGAATAGTAATACATAGTATAGTGTATTAAGCTATATGATTCATAGTATATCATGTAAGTACACACAGTTTTTCTGTGCTCTTACTGTATAAATGCTGCATTTTCTCATAACACTCCTACTTTTATTGCTCGTAATCTACATTATTCCCTTTTTCCCCATTCAGAACCACTGAATATTTTAAATTAAAACTCAAGATTATGAAAATACACTTTATGGCACATAGTAAATGAAATTTATGAGAATATAAAAAAAAAGGCAGATAGTTTACCATCAAAATTAAGTCACAGATCACACTGCTGTCATACCATATTATTTCCTTCACAATTCCATGCAATGTTATCTCCTGCAGCAGTAACACCTATCTTTGCTAGTCCGACATCCCAAAATGTCCATGGCTGCTGATACCTAATGCAAAAAGGTATTTTCTTTTTAGTTTATTTTTTTTTAGTTTTCATTTTTTAGCTGTGCCAAAATAAGCCCTTCTTGATGGGTGTCTCATGTGAGCCAACTTTATGTTACTACTACAGCATAATTAAATGCTGAACTGATAGCATGTATAACAATGCCAAACAAATGCCTGTGTTAGCAAGCAGTATAATAAGGCTTACCAGTGTTAGTCTGCAAAGTACTTGCAATTGCAACTCAGCACTATAGCAAACAGGTGAGACAGGAAACTTTCTGAATTCACTTATATAGATGTTTTGAAAAGTTAATTCCATACCTTTCAGTATGTATTATAAACAGCTTAATTTTTCTTATATACTTTTAGTGGCTAAAACAGTTCAGGGAGCAGCAAAATAAATCAGATCGTAGATGCATTTGTGAACATGTGATGATGATAATAATATAAAGTAATAAGCAATTACACAACTACATCTCATGAAAGCCACATGTTCTATTTCTTGAAAGCAGCTGAGCTGATCATAGAACAAGACAAAGAAAGGTACAGGGTAAATGTGATAATATCCTGAATTTAAGCAGTCCTTATTTATGAGGAAGCTTTGGGCAGATCTTTTCTTTTCCTCCTCAAACCTATCATGAGTAGAACAGACCAAGTAGCTAAGGTAGCGACTAGATAAAACAAAAACCCAAGCTGTATTTGTGTCAGTCTTGAAACATACTCATTTAAGTACTGAGAAATAAGACCGTCTTCTGAAGTCCTAATTCTGGGGTAAACCTTTACTGCTCAAACAAGTAGGCAGTTCAGCCTCTGGATGCACAAAGAAACAGTATCAGTAACAAGGAATTATGCTGGTAACTTCAAAAAGATTTTAAGGCATGTCAGAGAATGCTGTTTGTCTGCAATTTGTCACCAAGCTTTCAGAAAATTATTTGTACACCTGTGTTGGAATAAGCACGTTAACTGTAAGCAAGTACGTTCTTCTCTGATCTGTATCTATAAAAGCATTATGGGGAAAAAAAGATGACAGACATGCCTGCAAAAATGTAGTGACACACTGATTGAAAGATCCTAAGCTCTATTCTTCAGACACAACTGAACAAAATAAAAATCCAGGTAAATATTCTATCTTTGGCTAGAATCACTATATGAACTATAACATAATTTGGAATCAAGAGTCTCAACACCTATCTTGCTTACCAATATCTATTCTATTCATAGGTGTTTTGAAATTTATAGTTTCAACTCTAATTTGATGTGTAAAATAAAAATTTACTCAATGACACATTTCAGCAATAATAACTCCCTTACAAAGGTTTCATAAATTACATATTTATGCTTCAATTTTGTTAGTCACAAAACTCGGGTAAATGGATTATTACTTGCAGCAAGCTTGTATAAAGAGGACCCCTGAATCTTCATTGACTCTACTGGAGAGGAAGTTCAGTTAAGACAGATTAAGACATTCTGCAGTTATCTGATGAGAAAATAAGTAAGATAGAGAAAGAATCCAGATTTCTAAGTTACTTTTACTTTCTAAAAGAAGTTTAGTTTTTCAACTCAAAAGCCTCTGAGGTATCAGCTGCCTTTTAAAAAACAAACTTTGAAAAGAAAGCTCTCTGAATATTTTTACATAAAAGGCCCAAAGACACCTTTCACTATGGTCACTGAAGTCACACTGAGATGAATTTAAGCCTCGAAATTAACTTCTTGTATAAAAAAGTCTTCCAATAGAATAGATGGTTCATCTACCATCATAAAATCAGAACAGAGACACACTTGATGATACTGTCAAGATACAGAAGCTGCAGTTTAGTTATAAATGAGCATCTGATTCTATTGAGACAGATCTATTTATAAGCCACCTGAATATTGCTGTTAAGTGGGGTAAGTGCCTGCTCTCCACTGCCTTGACAGAGCAAAGGTCTGTTGCAATCAAGAAGCTGTCTTTACAGTTGCTGATCTCATAACCACCTTGTATGTCATCTGTTCATTCATTCCATTATCACAATTTGGTAATTAGTTAAGAATTGAGAAAGGCAAAAGAGAAAATTCACACATACACATGAACAAATAAGATCTATGATCAGTTTGCATATTGGCATTAACATACCTATTTTTCTATTCAAAACTACGTTCCTGTTACATTCTTTCCTTTTATGTATGTGTGGTACACAATCATATAATGGGGTATGTTCCTACTTTCATCTAATACTGGGATGTTACTCGTAAAAGGTGTTGCTGAATGTGCATATGGAAATGTATTAATTCAAACAATCAGCCTGAGAGGCAACTGTCACTATGAAGCCTGAAAGGAAATCTGTATTGAGCATTCCTGATGAAAACATCTTTCTTTGGTGCTCAGAAGGTTCTTCTGCTTTCTTTAGTCACTTACATCTCTCATTCTGACAGGCCTAATTCAAGCACAATACTTCAGAATTAGTATTATAACAGTGTAATAAATCTTTAAATATAAAGCATTTGAGTAGGCAATTCACATAGCCACACAGGTGTGCTGCATACAAAACCAACGAGATTAGAAACAGTTAAGGGCGTTTCTTAATCTGCATTTCACATGCACAAGTAGATGGTCATAACTGTAATTCTTAAGAAATCAAGAAAATCTCAAAAAAACAGGCTGAAACGGATCTTGACATGTCAAGGCAATAGCGAACATATTTCTAGTACGGTTAAGATATGGATATGGATAATTAAAGTACGGATATGGATATTCCAGTATGGATAAAAGTTACCTGCTGTGGAGCAGCCTTCTTCCAAGTGACTTTTAACACAGGTTACTTTCATTAAAAAATTTCATTAGCAGCCACAGATGCCTATTAACAGGATTATCTGAATATGGGATATGAAATACCAAGTCTTGCTCAAATCAGAGATTTTACTCATGGCCAGCCCAATTCAGGTTTTCTTGCTTCATAGAGAAGTCCTATGGTGTTGCATACAGTTTGACCTGCTGACTCAGGTGAATGTTTAAAAACCCAACTCATCTTTTTACAGAAAAACAAAAAAATAAAAATCTAGAGATTTCACTAGGTTATAGCTTTTAATCGCTGGCAGCAGTCAGAAAGACTACACAACAGTGGCATTCTATGCATATTTGGTATTTTCCAGACTCTGTCAAGCAGCCTTTTCTGTTGTAAGAAAACTTAACAGTAATTCATTAAGGAAGGAGCATATGTAAGTAATTCGATGACTGATAAATTAGTAGATACACAAAAATGTGCTTATCAATCCTCAAGCTTTTCAGTCTAAATAAGCTTAAAAATTACACATTCACAAAGACACACAAAGTTAGCAGCCCTTTCAGAATCTGTATCTATAGTTTATCATCTTATTTTGATTAGCTTTCACGTATGGTGTCAACCTTCATTATTACAGTACATGGAAAGAAAGGAGCAGAAGTACAGCTGTCCCCATCACATCTTATGCTTTCCCTGCCCCTCTACTTAGCTGTGAGAGATAAATCAGTCCCTCAAGTAATTTATTGCTAGTGATGCCATACAAAGACTGCTCCATTGTGCCATTTGAAAATGAGCCTGTTCCTTAGCTTCTCACTTAGATCTTCTGCTAGAAGTATAGAAATGTATGACCCAACCTGTGGCTCTAGATGGAATATTTTAATCACTGAGATGAAAATACTCTTGTTGATTAAGATCCATGGCTATTTCAAAGAGTCAGTAATGAAATCTAGGTAACCACAACAGAAGTTTCTCAGTTCGTTACATATCACAGCAGATTCTCACATTACAGCAGTTTTATAACTAGATATAACATAAAGAAATCACTCTTCAGGTGCATTTAAACCCTTGTACAAAAAAGCCAAATAGCAGGTAAGTCAGATTCAAGACACATTATAGCTATTCAGTTTCATAGTTGCCTTAGTGTAGAATAAAATACACTGACTATATCACAAAGGTTTTAAGAAATGTGTAACATGTATTTATAATTTGGAGGAATTATTTTTACTTCTTTTTTGGTTTACCATACACAAAGCACAGTCTCAATTGAAAACAGCTTCTGTGCTCTATTGCAGTATTAAAAAATAGTAAATGCAGCTATGTGAAAAATTAAAAAGATGGAATAAAGGCACCAGACCTACCAGAATGCATAAAATATGAGTGATAATGAATAAAGCCTTTTGAAAACATAAAGTCAGGTGCATCCATCAAAGGAGGTAGCATGTATTTAGGCTATAATGTAGACATTGACCTTGTAAGAGTTGCAATGGTTATTTTTAGATATATACATGTGTATGTAAGTCACTCAAATTGATATACATTTTACAAGAGCCACATTTTATTAGACAAGAAATTATGCATTATGAAGGTAATTTAACTTTTGTATTCTTTCATTTAAATGTAACAGTGCAAAGCCAGGAGAAGTCTACTTTTTTTTTTCTTTTACACTTCTGAATGTTTTAAGATGCTTACTAAGCACAGGACCACATTCTACTCTGCATTAGCCCCTTGGAAACCTGGAGTATTGCAAGGTTGACTGCTTCAAGTTTGTGCTGAATCTCATTCCAACCCACAAATATCCAGATTCAACAAAACAATTTTTGGAGCAGTTCCACAACCAGAAGATGCATAATCAGCTTTTTCCTAATGGCAACAGTGACAGCAATCATATGAGTAATGTGTGGTAAAACTCCTCTATCATATGCTTTAATAGGCATTCTTAGAATTTGTTTTCCAGCTGTCACCTATCTATATATCCTGATGGCTAGAGAAATACCAAACTATTCACACAAAGAAATTACGGGTGAGTTTTCTGTGCCACCTGGAAATGTTCTCCAGCTCCATGAATATTTAAACAATATATGAAGCATCTGCTATTAAAAATCAACAGAGTAAGCATCATTCTGCTTTAAGCTGCAATTGCTCCTTTATAGTGATGAACACGAGAATGTAGGTTATTAGGTTATTTAATTATTATTTGGAAATATATACCACATATCTGGATGAAATGCCAGCCATAAGAAGTGAACCTATGTAAACAGACAGAAAAGCACTTATTTCATGGATTACGTACTATTTTCACTTTCAATAACTGCAATCTGAGCATGTAGTATACTATTAGATATGAAATGTACTCCAAAGTAAGACTTAGGCTACAGAAAAAAAAAAATAAAATAGAAGATTCCTAATTCTTCTACTAGAATAGTTAGTGCTAATGGGAGTTCTGCTTTAGGAAATGGTAGAAAGCTCTGGAGCGAGAGAGAAAATTAAAATTTCAGCTGAGATGAAAGCAAGAGAATTCAAAGCTAACTCAAGCTTGAATTTACCACAAGCACTTTTCCCCCAGATACCTGACATCTTTTTCAGAAGGCTGAGACACACACTTGTTGTTGGGTATGTGCCAGGAGGACCCTTGTCTGTTTGCTTGAAATATGCCAGCCCTCCCACTAGAGCTGCTGCACAGCTGTTACTATGGTAGGCAAGCAGACTATGATATCTACTAAACAAAATTAAAGTATCTACCTTTCCAAAAGGGGATATCAGCAGCCTTCCGCTCCCTCTTGAGCTGGTTCGGGAGGCAGTTTTACCCACACTCATTTCTTCCTCACGTCTGGCTATCTTCTTTTTCAGTTTCTCTCTTCTTTGCTGGTCAGCAACTTAGGAAAGAGACAAAGTTTGTCAGATCCAAACTCAAATATTTTTCTTTTTTTTTTCTAAGTGACTTGAAAACACCATAGAGGTTTCTACTTGCTCAGCAAATCAAACTATTGAGATGTGTTCCCCTCCAACACACAGCAATTATAAAAAGCTACCCCTATTCTTAGAATATAAGAGTATGCTGGTAGTTGAAGCTGTACCTTAGCTTCCCTGAAGTATTCTCATCTCAGAACTAATTCACCAATACACAGGAATCCCAAGATCAGTACTGTAGCAGAGTGCTCTGCTCAAAACCTCAGAAGTTTGCTTTTTTTTTTTTTTTTTTAAAGATAGAACCCCTTTGACTGGTCTCTCATCCAGTTTCTCAAGAAAAAAAACATGTCTACTGTTAGTATATTTGACATGTAAGAAATCCTTGCTCACACCACAGAAAAACAGCAAGCAGCCTCCTCAGTACAGAAATCAAGCAAGTTCATGTCAAGAGCATAAAAAATGAAGGTCAGCAGTGTGAATGGACCACTGCCACATCAAGGGGGAAAGTGTTATCAGCCTACACTGCTCTGCAGTCCAAGGCCTTGTTCACAGCACAGAAGATAAGCTGGGTATATATGCCACCAGGTAAAGAGAGGAGCACAAAATCATAGAATAGCTAGGGTTGGAAAAGATGGGTAAATTTTATGTGTTTGAGTTTGCTATCAAGTTTGATGTTATGCATAATACAGTCCAAAGTTTTTGTATATTGTGAGCAGCCAGGTGCCATAGATGAAGTTCATAAAGGTGAAAAATCCAAATAAGGCTGATGAAAACCATTAATAATTTCCTTTCCAAATAGGAAAGAAGAGGGTTATATAAGCAAGCACACTTCTGAAGTCTACATATACAATGAAACCCGTTTTAACTGTTGGCTACATTTTTCATTCACTTAACACAGACACATGTATATGAATGGTTTGATACAGACACAGAGACATAAAGGCCTTTGTGGATTTCTTTTTTGGTTTTGTAATGTATTTATACCAAAACCCAATCTGCACATCCACTACTAAACGTATGAAAATATAAGTAACTTTGTGGACATAGCCTTGGGTGACATGGTTTAGTGGGAGGTGTCCCTGCCCCTGGCAGGGGGGTTGGAACTAGATGATCTTAAGGTCCTTTCCAACCGTAACTGTTCTATGATTCTATGATTGGTGTTGTACATTCTCCTAGACAGCTGAGAACTACAGCAATCTGAGGACATTTAGTCAACCTTTAAAATACATTTGTCTCTATATATTAACCCCACAAACATGTCAATCTCTAGGAATTACTTAAGTATGTGTATTCATTTTATTAAACATTTTCATCCCCTTTTAAACTAGAAATGAATGTTCCAGATGAAAAGTCCTTGCTCTTGTTCCTTAGGGAATTGATATATAAAATACCAAGTAATTTCTTTCATGGCTGCTGATTTATCCAGCATATTCCATTACAGTACTTACAATACAGTTGCCATTATTACTGGAAAAACATTAGCTGAATTAAAATATGCCTTGCAACAGAAGAAAAAATTACACTGTACTATTAAGTAATTAAAAGTCAATATTTTTCTCCCTATGCTAAATTATTATTATACAGCTATTCTAAATTACTATTATTTCTAATTGCATTTGTCTAAAAAGTTACAGACAAGCACTCAAAAATTAGCTACAGGTTAGAAGTTTTATATGTTTGAGATAAATAATTATTCACAGTCAGCCAACAGAGCCTGTCTGTGTGTGTACATGCATGGAAGCTGCAATAACTCAAGCCTTGCCTGCTGTTCAGGTAAAATGGTAGGTTGAAACCCACCTTGAGTGTGGAGTAAATATTTAAGAAAACAATGAATGAGAGCTCCATGAAGCAAAAAAGCAAATCATACATAAGTATGGGTGACTCATCTTGCAAGCACACGTAGATGCCTGAAACAAAAATTTCCTTACATTCAATTGCTTAGGTGGAAAGTGGATTTGTGTAAGTCAAGACAAGCTTCATCACTTCACTGCATGTTCTGCCTGCATACCATGGCTTAACAGGAGTTTCTGGGTAAAATGCAAAGCAGTGTGAATATTATTGTAAAACTGAGTTCTTTTGTTGTCCTTATTTTGCCTGCTAGAGGATAAAGCCTGAGATTAAACATACATGGACAGACTCTGCCTTTACTACTGGTGCTCAAAACTATCAAAGCCAACTAGTACAAATTAGTAAGTAAAACCTCCTCCAGGACTGTATACTAGCTATGACTCTTCCCAGTTAAAGCATGGCTTGTGCCCATGAGTAAAGAAATAACAGTAAGTATGCCAGTTAAGGCTATCTTTGGATATCAGAATGACCCACTGGGATTACTGTCACCTCTAGGGAAAATACAGTCTTTGCCTTGCACCAGTCATACAGAGAGCTTAGATCAGCTAATCCATTAAGTGCATTCCAAGAGCTAGAGTCACTCATGCATATTGAAAGGCAAAGCAGGCATATGCAAAACAAAAAAGCAGAAAAGTCCCAGTGGTGTACCAATCTTGTTGCCAAAATTAGTGAATTTTCAGGCTAGATCAGCTGTAAAAGCAAGGAACTGTGAAATCAGCCAAGCAAGAGAGAAAAAAATCCTTCTTGAAGAGTTAATGCAGCTGTAAACAGGCAGGTAGGTGGAAGTTAGTACAGCCCTGAGGCAGTCAGCAAGTAACACAGACAAGGGTAGAGGTACAGACAAAAATATGCATGCTGTCTCCCCCCCACTTATTTCCCACACCCTTTGCCCAAGCAGGGACTGAAAAAATCAGTCCATTTGACTTTAGCCAGACAGAAAATGGTATCATACAAATGGCCTGAACCTTTGAGGCACTAATTACAATACAACTGATAGGAGCTATGGCCACCATACATAACCGCTTGTTCTGCAGATGTGAATATATTATATGCAGAAAGAATGAGAGTAACATTTAGGAAGAAACATACAGTTTTAAAAAGGATGTTTTCTGCTAAT
>JASSUY010044502.1:0-17092 GCA_032466535.1 Forpus xanthops
TTGGGGCTGTTCAGCCTGGAGAAGAGAAGGCTGCGTGGAGACCTCATAGCAGCCTTCCAGTATCTGAAGGGGGCATACAGGGATAGTGGGGAGGGACTCTTCATGAGGGACTGTACTGAGAGGACAAGGTGTAATGGGTTCAAACTTAAACAGGGTAAGTTTAGATTGGATCTGCGGAAGAAATTCTTTACTGTAAGGGTGGTGAAGCACTGAAATGGGCTGTCCAGGGAAGTTGCGAATGCTCCATTGCTGGTGGTGTTCAAGGCTGGGTTGGACATAGCCTTGGGTGGCATGGCTTAGTGTGAGGTGTCCCTGCCCATGGCAGGGGGGTTGGAACTAGATGATATTAAGGTCCTTTACAACCCTAACTATTCTATGATTCTATGACCTCATTAGGTTGTCCAAGTCTTGCAGAAGCACTGATTCCTTTGAACAAGTATATCACGAATAATAAGGCATATATATTTATCCAGTGCCTATTCTAGATGCATTCTTCACTATAATCAGAAGCAGACAACTCTGCAGTATCTGGGGCTAAGAAGGTCTGCTGCATTTGGTAAGAGATGACAATCTCTCCTTGTTTTATTATAGCTTTTAGTTTAAAAGTTCAAGTTAGTATTTTGTGAAGATGGCAACTGTTGTGTGAAATGTTAGAAAAAATGTCAGCATGTTTATAAATGTTGTGATTTTGTGGTTGGTTTTTATTCTCTTTTGGTTGGTTTTCTTACCAAGTCTGAAATTATTATCATTATTTGAAGAAAGGAAAACTTCATCAGAAAATCAAAAGTCTAGTTAAGTTTCCTATATGGAAACACTTTGATACCTCCTCTACTAATTTCAAGCACTTAAAAAGAAACTGAATATTTAAGGATATTTTAAGTGTTATATTGTTCACACAATACCTTTCAGAAATTAATTTTCAACACTGAAACTTCAGGAAAACTGACACAGAGAATCTGTTTCCATTCCTACTGAAGACACTGAGATCCTTCAGTGGTGCACAGAAGACAGGGAGTAAAATTTACTTTTCTTCCTAAATTATGAAGACTATTTTTTTTTTAGCTTGCTTTCTCTTACCAGCAGCAAGAGGAACCTCTGGACCAACCACAACCAGCTTGATCTCCTGATCTCTGCAGAACTGGGCAAGTGCAGCATGATTGCTGATTGAAATAGCTGTCAAAAATACAAAAGAGTGGTAAGATTGGATTCATTACTGTTGTTTAGCACTTACACTATCAACACCTGAAGCAGCACTTTCATGGTCTCACATTCTTGAATGGCAGGTCATTATGCATTTGGAAGAGTGAGGTACGCACTAATATATAGACTTACGTGCAAGGGTTAGACCAAAATACACTCTCAAGCCCCGAAGCAAAGGCTGGTTTGAAATGCATTTGTCAACCCACTTTGCTCTTGAAGGTGAGAAAATGAATTTTGGGTTCACCTACACTGCCATACATCTCTAAGAACATCTTATTTGCCAACACAAGAGGTGTTGTGAAGGATTCAAGTGAAAATAACTCATAAACAAAAAAAAACCCAACATATCTTTTTTCAACCAGTCTCCTTCCTCAGTAGGGCCACCATGAAGCTTTACACATATCCACACCAGTACCGTATAACGGAGAGGTACAAGTGGCTAGTGGTGGGATTACAACTACTTTCTTTTCTTTTTTCCTTCTTTCTGTAATCCCACGTTAAACTGACACCACTCAAACAAAGGGGCATCTCAACATTTTTTTATTACATTAAGCTGGACTTAATAAGGGCAGGTGCTGTAGTTATGGGTAAAGCTATCTGGTCATAGGTTTTTATGAAGATTTTTTTTTCCATAAACAAACATTTAATATGACAATTCTTGGAATACCAAAAACTCTGTAAACAAAGGAAAAAGCTTGCATGAAAGACAATAATGACAAGCGTCATGATAAAAAAATTATGCAAAGGCAATGCAATTCCACTGCTTTTATCGAGAATAAACAAAGCCAAAGTCTACAGAGGATGGGAATACAAACCCAGAACAGCCAAACCAGTAGTGAGCAAAACCTGGTGTGTATTGGCTGATCGTGCAGGGAGGAGACTAACACATCAGGGCACAAAGCTGGCAAAGGTAGCATCGTACAGCACAGCACAAACGCTCCTTGCAGCTGGACTACCTTCCTTTTAAGTTTTGTCTGTGATGTCCTGATAGTAACTGTACTTCCAAGCACACCAGGAGCTGATGGTCTCTTCCAGCTAGTTTCCAGGGAAGTGATGAGAAACAAAAGCAGTGGCAGTGATACAGCTGCTTCTGCTGGACAAACAGACACGATTTTGTGTCAGTGCCCACTGTGCTCCTGCCATCCTGTATGACTAAACTGTCTGCTTCCACCAGGGGAAGCAGCTATTTCTGCCTAAGAGATAGTATAAAAACAACTACCTGAAACCCACACTGTGGTTGTAGATTTACCCTGTTTGGGTGGAATGGGAGGAACAACAGACTGAACACTAATAAAAATTACCTCATTGATAGCTATTTCAATTATATTGTTCCACCAATATTTTTATGTAAGGAGAAGCAAAGGCCTTTGACTTCCTTGTGCAACTTATGTCAGTTGACTTCTGGCTCACAAGAGAGCAAAAGCAAAAGCATTAATACACTTGGCTTTAAAGTACTGATTAACATAAAGGTCAATATTGTATTTCAGTCTCATGAGGGTGTTGTGAAAGCAGCTGGAGAACAGCAGATCTCAACCAGAGTGGGAGCTCTGGCAGGCAACTGAAGAGGGATGACCCATGTTCTCTCTGAGATTAATCCATATGAAGGGGAGAAGGGGAAAAAAAGAGCATGTATGGTGACTGTACTTTACATTCCACATTGTCCTGCCTCAGGTCTCATCTACTAGTAAATATGGCATAAGATTTACATGATGTGGAAATGTCCTAGTAACAAACAGAAAGGAATAAACCACATTGTTAATACGTAATTTTAACTTTCCCCCAAACACCATTTTCCTCAGGATGCAAACCTGAAAGAGGATATTTCTGTAGCTGTGTTTCATATCTCAAAACAACAGCTAAATATTCCTTTTGAAATAAATAGAAGGACCTTGGACTAAGGTTTTCAAAGCTAGAGCTTAAAATTAAAAGAGTATAAGTTATCCTGAGAGCTATAATGTGATTGAAGGAGGTTATCAGGATGCTGAAGTCCATTCACAGACACATACATCTATCTCCGGATTCAGCAAGCCCTTTTGTACACTTCTGGCACCAAAACTGCCATGCTAATTAAATATAAATTAAATATAAAACTATATTTAGTTACCCAACCTAAATGTGTCTTTACTGTCAGAAACGATTACTGACAAATTAACCATGAAACCTTTTTTACTTAGATACAAGCAAGTTTGAACATTTTAAGTTTATAATTTTAAGCTCATGTTTACACATTTCAGAAATCACCTGAGAACCAGAGTTGCAATGCTAATTAAAGGCAATCTCATGAGCCATGAGAGGAGGATGAACTTTCAGAGACAGATCTTCATTGTACCAAACCCCCCCCTCGAAACAGTGGCAGCAGTTTCACAGACATTGTTGCCCTATGCTCATGCAATCTAATAGGCTCACATGCTTCAGCAAAGCTGTTTTCCATTTTCTCCCCCAAGTTAAAATCTAGACCCAGATGATAGGACTAAAATGCCTGAGCACATAAGACAAATTGTTTCCTTAAAAACAAGTAAGTCAAACTCTTCACAAATTCTAGATTCTGCGTGCCTCCTGTTGGCTGAGAATTCCTCTCCCCAAAAAAATACGAACTCCTAGCCTAGAAGAAAATGTTTTAGTAAAAGATTTTTGAACCCATGACACTCAAGAATTATTATGTATATGCTCAGATATTTTCACTATTGAGGGTGCAGTATTTTTTATAGAATAACAAGGTGAGAGAAAAGTGCAGCAGTTTTTAAAAGGCACCACTTGAGACAAAATACTGCAACTAACATTCTACAGGCCAAGCAGACTGGCAGTGACTCCCATCTAGCAGAAGAGTAAAGATTTTTGTTTGAATTTCTGGGATGAGAAAGAAACGTATGACTTTCCTGCGAGGCTCTTCCTTGGACCCACTCCACAGAGGCCAAATAGAACAGAAAACTTATGATACTGTGACTAGTCAAAGAAATTAAGGACAAAGTTATTTACACAGCCTGTAATTAAGCATTCCAATGGAATTAAATATAATTACCTGCTGCACAACAATCCGACAGGATTCATGTTTCCACATGAGGTTGTAACAAAAAAAAATACTTTACTTGCACACAAATATGAATGCATAAAATTGATGTATATAATTCATGTTCACATGCATACTGTATTAACTGTACTACTGTATGTTATCACATGTTTTAAGTGGAAACTTAAGTTGGCTGTTTAAAGTACCTCATTCAGGTTCTACTATATGAAAGACACAAGACAGGAATCTGAGTAATTACGCTGGGTTTTGTACTGATTCACTCTGTGCCTCCAGGCAAGCACTTTAGACCAGTATTTTTTTTAAATGCAGCACACAATTTTGGATGTTGAATTTGGAATACCTTAAGCTTGATTTCTCAAAACTATTAACTATAAGTAACCTCAAATACTGCCAGTCAGACCTTAAGGTATTAAACTAGAAGCTCAAAACAAGCAGTCAGTACAAAGAGAGAAACATCTGAAACTAACCTTAACTTCTTAAGGTCACCAAGACAAAGGAATGAATGTTTTCCTGTGGTGGAACATTTCAGGCAAGAAAGTATTTTCATCAAAGATTGTAGGGATCACAGGGCTTCAATGCACTTGAGGATATAGTTGTGAATTTAGTACTTTAGGTGCTGATGTTTGCTTCAGGCACTTTTCAGCCACTCACAGAGCAGTATTGAACTGCAGTGTGTACCAAGAGAAACCACCAACCACCACCCCTTCTCTGCTAGGCTGCCGGGAGTTGGGAACCACAGCAGCTATCTATCCTGAGCTGCATTCTTGAAGAAACATGCATCTTACAGATGGGAGTTTTAGCTGCATCATCCACCCCCAAACTTAAAGGATTAGATATCACAACTGAGATAATATAGTTTATTAATTCTTAACTGCATCTATATGCTCATTTCACATGCCCAAAACATTAAAAGATAGTAATAATCTCTTCACGTCAACAGCTGTGATTTCAGATCTATGACAAGAACAAGTTACCGATTGAGTTACCAAATTTAAAAGTGGTATTTTGGGGGGTTTTACCTGAATTTGAAATTTTTCCACTGTCAGCTGTTCCTGCATTTCCTGGAGCAACAAACACATGTTTTACATGTGGAGACTGGGCCAACTTCCAGGCCAGCGCATGCTCTCTCCCTCCACTGCCAATCACAAGCACTTGATCAGCCATTAGTCTGCATAAAACCAGAACACAAGCAAAAAAGCCAGAATTAGCTGCGTGAGGTTAGGAAAGCAAGAGCTACACAGACCACAGGTTTTAAGTGCTGGATGCAACACAGTTCACAACAGATATAAATGTCACTTTGCTTCAGGCAACAGTATTTCTATAAAGCTTTTGCTGATCAAAAAAAAAAAAGGAGAAAGAGAGACATGCATATGAAAATAGATAACTGACTTGATCAGATGTGAAATAAATTACATATATGAGCCTGAACTGCTCCACAACACAGAATTAACCTGCAGAGCAATCCATCTGGGGCTTTCCTTCAGTCAGACTGCCAACTGCTACAAGTTATACAGAAGTCTGTGATAAAAAACACAAGTAACTGGACCTATAGAAATTCCTGGTGAATCCAAGTCTGCAAAGGGCAAAGCCCTTCCGATGAATTAAGTGTATGAACACGGTACTACAGTTTTTAGAGCTGAATGGGAAATCAACTTCAAGCTCTGCCTTTCCTGAGAACAACCACAAGGCAAACAATAGGGAAGACCAGGTGACATTAATAAAGAAGATTCCTCTGAGAAGGTACTGTAGGACGTCCACTCCTCTCTCCCATTTCCTGTTTTATGAAAACACATTAATGCTTTCTTGGCCTGAATAAAGCAGGCATTTGAATGAAGGCTGTAACTTCATTACAATTTTAAACTGTCCAAAACCTTTTCAGCAGTTTGGAAACAAAATGGTCACAAAAATTAAATGAACTCTCTCAGTTTTGCATTCCCCATGTCATCTGTGTATGTACATGTATCTTACACATATTGGACTGATGCCAATAGTACAGTTTTTTCTTTGAACAGTTTTGAAAGCTAGCCTTTACTTTTTAAGACATATTTACTTCTATGCATATTTTTTACATATTTACTGATGTACACCACCTCAGAACTGCTATCCCAACAATGATACCACACAGCTAGCAAGGAAGTAGAAGAATTTGCTTATACTGAAAAAAAACACACTGTAATTCAGAAAATCCTAAATAAATGAATAAAGTATATAATTTAAAAAATAAGTTCATACGTCTTTATTTGGAGCTCACAGAGAAGCAAGGGGTAACCTCCTAAACTATTCAAAGAATAAGCTCTTAAGAATCACATTTCATACTTAAATTTACATATACAAATGATGCCACCACACTGGTTAAAGTGAGAGTTTTATTCATAGAAGTCAAATGCTCCCCAAAGAAGTTATTCAGTGGAACAGAAAGCAAGCAGCTACAAGTTGGCAGGCAGCCCTAAGCCCAAGTGCAGCATGCACTGAGTACTGGCAAAAAAAGCCAATCTAAAATCTTTAAATCTTAACTAATGCAAAATACCAATCTAAACCTATTTAAACCTATTTTTAAAATGGCTTAAGCATTTTAAGTAATGAGAATAAACAAAATCAGTTCAGTGTTGAAAATGACACAATTTATTCAAAGAGATCTGCCTGCCCAGTGAAGGGGTGTGATGTGTCCCTCCCCTGTAGGAATCGCTTCCCATTCATCAGGAGGAGGAGTGCAACCCAGATAAAAGCTTTAAACAGGAACAAGCAGTCTCCCTTTTGCAATCTCAGCACACGTAATGTGCAACCCTTGGTCATCCCTGTGCCTCTTCCATTAAGCAGCTGGTCATTGACCTGCACTTGCCAATGTGTACAGTGCCTCTCAAGGCAAGCTCAGGAAAAAACCCTGCAACACATTATAGCTTGAATACACACAGGTGACAGCTCCATTTCCAAAAGCAGTGAAAAGTCAGGTCTCCTCTGCAGTCCCCTCCTTTGAGGGAGGACAAGAGAGGATGACTAGAACAAAAAAAAGCACATATTAAAAGAAAAGGAAAAAAATACAAAACCACCAAACAACAGATTTGTAAGAGAAAAGCAAAAAGACATGATAGAAAGCAGATTTTTAGCCAAATGATAAGGCAGTGACAAGTGCTTCTCCCTCAAGTCAGCTGCTACAGCTTGACTTGAATAGAACTGCTCTAATCCTGAAGAAACCTGCCCTTCCTGAGGATCTGGACTATGGAGGAAACAACTTCTCTGGGGGCACTATGCAATGTATATGGTGAGCCTGAATTTTAAATCCAAGCCCACTGTAAGAAACTTTAGACTGGAAGACCCCACATGTGTTATTCACTATGAACTAAACATAGTGGAGTTAAACTTTAATTGTAGGTTCAAGCTGGAAGAGATCAATAACTTTCTAATCAACAGTGTTTGACATGATATGCATTTTGCAAAGTTGCAGGATGTTTTAGTTGCAAACCTACAGAATTACTTACAATAAAACCAATAAAACAAAAAACCCATGGGGTAAAAATTATCAGTTATAGTACACACACTTTGGAAACCAAGTTATGCTAAGCCTCTTTGGTATTAGAATTCAAGCAAGAAGATAAGATGAAAGATTAAGGGATTTGCTACAACAAAGGGATGACTTAGATAAAGGCAAAAAATAAGTAACCTAGGACAGAAGAATGTAATATAAAAGAATAAACATTTATCACGGAGCAGGCAGCTACCTCCCACACTAAAGTGAAATCAAACAAGCATATTTCCAGTGCTGTCCAGAGACAGTAATCATTAAATAGTAATTTTAAGGCCAATTTTATCAATAATAAGTTGAACTATACACATTATCTGATTTTCTTACAACTACTTCAAAACAGCATGCAGAGATTTGAATCTAAACAGAGAATGTACTTACCCTACCCTATGTGCTGCCAGTTGGAGGAAAGTAGTGCTCAAGAGTTCAGATGTGCAAAGAGAAAAGAGATAAGCAGCCTCCAGTTCAGAAGTAGTACCCCTGTCCCAGTACTACCTCCCCACTGACGACACCGCAACTAGCCAATGAACCAGAAGGCTGGAAAGACCAGCCATTCCAGCTGGGAAGAGGGGACAGAAACTTGCATACAGATAGATGGTCTAGGAGTGAAGAGCAAAATCTTTGCAGAGCAGAAGCAGCACAGCCTGTTGTTTCTAAACACACATGAATTCTGTCCCATCCCAGGTATTTTTTTGCAGTTAAAATCTATTTGCTACTCAGATTGTAACCATTCTCTTTTTAACTAAAAATGAGGCTATGAATTTTGGCTATGCATAAAAATGAGGCGATTTATAGTCCTGTGAATATCAACAGCATGAAACAACAAGGTGCATGATGCACTTTCGCACTCTGCTAAGCCTACTGCTTAAAACTAGTAGGACAGGTGTTAAGATCCAGTGACACTGTTTCCAGCTAAAGTAATTCACCACGCCAGCAACTCAGTCAAAGAATCACTTCATTTTTTTCTCCTGAAGTAACATATTGTAATACTACTTTCAGCTAAAAAAAATTAATAATATACAGCATGAAGTTTTATATGGGAGCAAGTAAAATGAACAAGCCATGCAGCATATGTTCAAATAAAATGTAACCAATTTTTAACATAGTGTGAGTAAAAATTAAGTTTCAGCCATTTGTTTTGAAAGTCAGTGTCATTTGTGCATCCCACAAGTGGTATCCTAGCAACTTTTATTTAGGGATGTAGCTTGAGAAGAACTTCTGGTGGCAATCCCAGTTTAGGAGGCTCAAATCTAGCAGTCGCAGCCTTTCTTTTTTTGCACTGACATAGAAAAATGTCATGTAGCCCCTCTGCTGCCCAGCAAGATCTTGCATTAAAACCTGAAATTCCAAAGGCAACATTTCCTTTTATTTTGTCACAAATACAGGAGTCAAAAATCTGTTCTCAAAAGACTTAAAGCCATTCACAAGCTAAATATTTCTTCTGTGAGGATTATCACACACTCAGTTTTTTTGGAAACAAATTGTGAAATCCTTAAAAATTCCAGAACATGGAGCATAGTTTCCTTCAACAACCATTGTCTGCCACTGTAAAGAATAAAGAATGAACTTATATGAAGTAAGAACATGAAAGCAAAAACAATCTGGTAACTCCATGTATCCAACTGGAGAGGATATGAGGATAGAGTGAAGACAAGTCAATTTCCAGAGTAGTAAGTCAGCAGAGAACGAGCATCAGCCTAGAGAACTTTATTCTCCACAAAAGGTAAGGCTCACCAAGAAGCTGGGCAACTCTTCCAGTAGGTCAGAGCCTGTGGAGCAGAGAAAATAAAACTGAGAAAGGCAAAACCAACAGTATCTTGTAGCTTGCCCCATCCTGACTCTAAGGCATATTCAGATTTCAAATACAGGTAGAACTGAAAAGAAGCTACTGACTCAGTTGCTGCCCCTTCCCTATTACCATGGAAGGACAGGAGCCATTGACTCTTTTGAAAACTGATCCTGTGCACAGACTTGAGTGTTAAGCTCAGCTCCTTGGTTGCATTACTGAAGATAAGTCTACAAGAAAATGTAAACTCTTTAAGCAAGTTCTTCCCAGGTTTCAGTTTCATATCATAAGTGTGTAATGAAAGTTACCTAAGCATTTTATCTCAACTAGGTGGACTCTCATAATAAGCCATTGCCTTATTACCTCACCCCTAACTAAAGCAATAAAAAGGTGCAATTAAAATAAGAGCTATGCAGTATAGTGCAAATAGTAAATGGTATGACTGATGGCAGCTCACTGCTTTAGATAGTGTCTTTCTTATTTTTTAAATTAAGCTTTCTTAGGGCTCCTTGATTTAGAGACCTGGTGGAGCATGTTTTGCTTTGGTGAGCCAAATACATCAAATCTTCAAAATTTGTGTGAAAAGGTGGCTCAAAACAAAGTAGTTAAAAAAAAGAAATGCTTTTGGAATCTTAGTTTCAAATATATCTGAGCTGAGGCTAGAGTAACAATGGTAACAGGTATATTTAAAATGTTGCACTGTGCAATATCTAAAGTGCTTCTGCTCTGCACTGAAAAGTACTTGCTGTTCAAGCAGGTTCACACTCTGCTGCGAACATTTACACCCACATTAATGCTGGACCCATTCATATACCTTGTTGCCATTGAAAAGGGATGTTGTGAGCCAATACTTTCCCTTTTCTTTTACTGGCTTCAGAGAAGACTTGAGCATAGTCAACTCACTGAGATTTCATAAAAGTAACTGGGGTGGGGAGGGGGGAATAAAATAAAATCCAAACCGGATTTCTGCAAACTGAACTGGATTGAAGCGCAATCAGCCATGGTCTAGAGACACTAACAGTGAATGGATTGGACACCTGAGCCCAGCAGAAGAATTTGAGGGCAAGACCTGCCTTTCAGACAGCAACAATGTACTGTATGACTCCACACTTACTTACGTGCTACTGTATTACTATAACATCTAACCTCTGCCTATTTAAAAGCAGAAATACCTTAGCTTTCCAACACTTGGATTCCGGAAACCTAACACTAACACAGGCATTCAAGTCTCTTTATATAAAAGGCATGGTCCTTCCCTAGAGCATCTTAACTCCTGCTTTCCTAGAGCTCAGGCTACAAAACGGCCCAGCAGTGACAGTACTTACTCCAAACTCAAAGAACCCAAGCTCAGCATCACCAAGAAGGTTCAAACACACCCCCCCTCAGTCCCTGGAATAGAGATCTTATCACTTGGCTTTGTACTTTCTCTTGAACTTTGGCAGCAGAAGAAAAAGAAATGAAGACTCACAGGAGACAGGAAAAACACAAAGCTGGGCAGGCTGCACAACTGAGCTGCAACCCCACTGACAGTATTAGTTTCTAGCTCTATCAGTCAGTCATTTAGACCTGTAATGGGATGAAAAAATGAAACAATAGATTGGAGAAGAAGCCAAAAGCTACAGCTTCCTACTTCCATCTTTAACCGCTAGGCTGCTGCCATATTCCCTCCTGGGAACCTGCCATCCTTTACTTGGCTCCCAAACTCATCAGCAGCCAGATGCTGTGGTCCCAAAACCCTTCTGGCTGACCCCAGATCTTCTGCTTTCTGGATTAATGCTATAACCAGCAGGCTAAGTCATTTCCTTATGACTTAGCCCACTGTGTGTCATGAGTGCACACAGATATCAGTACACACAAGGTGAGCTCCAAGCTGGCCTTCTCAGTGAACTTCTGACAACTGCTGGACTCTGCTCAAGCTTGGAGAGGAACCAGAGGCTGAAATGCACAAGTTGCAGGTTCATCAACTGGTCTTTCACACTGCCCTTTGATGGTGCAGCTTCTCATTGGTCCCACTAATTTCTCCACCTCCAGTCTTTCCTTCCCTCTCCCTCCTGTGCGTGCCAAGGGTGTTCCATCACTTGGATCAGATAGACAGTAATGCTGGAAAGTTAACATTGCAACAATAACTAACCCAGTAAATATACATACATATGTATGCACTTATAAATGAAATATTTTCTGCCAGCTTAGTGAGCTAAACTAACTCGGGGTGAAGTGATCACCATAGAGAGTACAAAGGAAGCAGTAGAAGCAGGCAGCCAGAGAGGGTGAAAAGAGCACGGTTATGCTGCAGCAAACCACTCATGAGACCAGCAGTCCTGTGCACTGCATCCTCAGATCATCTTGACTGGGCAAGAGACCATAACACAGCTGGTGGCAAATGCTGCTTCACAATTTACCTTCTGATCAACTGCTCGTTCCCACCTCTTGCATCAGCTTGCTTATGGTTACACGGCGAGTTGGATCAGAAAATGACATGAGGGCTGGGGAGAAGAGATGCATGCCCCTCCATGGTTTTTTTTTCCTATGTGGATCAGTTTCGAGAGGGAATTCACCATGGCAATTGTGCAGACAGCTCTGCTGGTGTAACAGAACGTAAAAAAAAATAAAAGAACGAGCCATGGCTCTTAAATTGGCAAAATGGACAAAACACAACTGTGGAACTAGAAGTTTAGGCTAAAGCAGCATTAGACTCATCCTGAAGGAAAACAACACAACCTTAGAGAACATTTTCCCTCTGATTTCAATCTCATCAAAAGTTGCTTAAGTTGTTGAGAGACCTCCACAATCAGGTGGCATTTATGATTTTTAGTTATAGCATTGGGTTTAAATAAGCTGCTTTTGCTTATGTGTTTTATTTAGGACTAATTCATGGCTCTCACCCCGACATGTACTGTGGAGTATCATATCACTTTAGGAAACAAAATCAAAGAAGAGAAGTCATTATTATCTACGTTTCACTCCTGCAGAAATCATAGCATCCGGCTGAAGGCCTGAATCAGAGCTGAGAATAAAACATACGTCTTTCATGGCCTGAAGATCTGCAAGACAAGTACCCTGCCTTCTGCAAACAGCCAGATTGTACATTTCCTAGGAAAAACATTATCCCAACTTCAGCTGCTAAAAATAGGGTCATAAACTTTTACGGCCATCATAGAATAGTAAGGGTTGGAAAGAACCTTAAGATCATCCAGTTCCAACCATCCTGCCACAGGTGGCGACACCACACACCAAACCATGTCACTCAAGACTTGACCCAACCTGGACTTGAACACAGCCAGGGATGGACCATTCACAGTACCCTTGGGCAACTTATTCCAGTGCCTCACCAACCTCACAGTAAAGAACTTCCTCCTTTTATGTAACTAAACTTGCCCTGTTTAAGTCTGAACCTGTTACCCCTTGTCCTCTCAGCAAAGTCCCTCATAAAGAGTCCCTCCCCAGCATCCCTATAGGCCCCTTTCAGATATTGGAATGTCGCTATGAGGTCTCCACGCAGCCTTCTCTTCTCCAGGCTGAACAGCCCCAACTCTCTCATCCTGTCTTCACACAGGAGGTGCTCCAATCCCCTGATCATCCTCGTGGCCCTCCTCTGGATTTGTTCCAGCAGTTCCATGTCCTTTTTATGTTGAACACATCAGAACTGTAGTACTAAATTTTTTTGCTTCAAACTCCATGTTGGAAGCTTTAAGTGTTTTTCACCACTAATGCCTCAGCTGAAGCTACTAGGTGAGAACCAGAATGAATGGGGAGAGGGAAGAGAAATGCCCATTCTGTGTTACTATTTCAGTTACACACACAACATATTAGTTGTACTGATTAGTTTCAGGTATCTACTGGATAGGTTAAAAAAAGTAAAAGAAAAAGAGGGACAACGTTAAAGTTGGTAAGCCCCAAACTGCAAAAACAGCTGGGAAAGAACCAAAGTCGGTCAAAGTCCAAAGCAAAATAGGCTGAAAGTTTTATATTTACTTAAAAGCAAATATTTCATCACTTTTCCAAAATCAAACAGACCAAGGGAGAGAAAAAAAGTAGGTATAAAAGGCACACGCTTTTTATAATATTTTAAGTGCAGTATATTTAAAAACGCTCCCCAGAAGTGAATCTGAGCAGGAGACAGTTAAAATATATGACTAAGCTGTTAGCAGTTATATCTTCACAGGCTTCTTCAAAGCCACAGGTGCGTGTCAGAGCAGGACCCGGGCTAAGCCACAGCAGCCCGGGGGTCCAGGCGACACCCGCCCACGGAGACCGAGCGGATGGCGGCCATTTTACCGCGCGGGCAGTAGCACATGGCCCCGCCGCCGTCTCGCCCCTCTTGCTCTGCCACCATGCCTGGCGGGGGGAGGTCGGCTGCTGGCAGCGATACCAGCACCGAATGGCCCATGGAACCCGCCCTTCTCCAGAGCGAAAGAAAAACTTACATTCCTTGAGGGCGATTTTAAGGAGCGGAAGGACATCCTCCGCCGCGCCGCCAACGAAAACTACAGTACCCAGCGCACACTGCGATATAGCTGCGGGTTGGGCCGGGGGCCGGCAAAGGGGGCGGGAAAGAAGGAAGGAACTAAGGAAGGAAGGAAGAAAAGAAAGAAGGAAGAGTAATGCATGTCCCAAATTCGGAGACCTACTAATTGGCTTTTGCATGTAAATTGTTCAAGTCTAGAAATATTTTCCGCTGGGGGCGGCTGCTGCCTGGCGAGCGTGCCGAGCCGAACCAGGAAGGTGCTACACCCGGCCAAAACCTCTTACCTCTATGTAGGTTGTTGGTTTTTTCCTTCTGGCAGTAGTGCTCCACAGGCTATAGGGGATGGCTTATGAAATTGGCTAGACTTGACTGTACAGAGATTCATTTCGTTTCCATGTCCTCACACAAGGAATTCTCCTACTGGGTAGGGCCAATTCCTTAGTTTGTACCGCACTGAACTTTCTACTTTATGAGCCCAAAGAATATTGGACAACATTTAGTCCAGTTTCACATTACAATTTTGCAACAATACTGTTAAAACCAGATTTGATCCATAGGTTTGCTCCCCCCCCCCCCCATTGGTAAACCAGCTTATGAAATAAAGATTCAGTAAATCTCATTTGCATATTTAAGCACACCTTTGATTCATGCTTTAAAAGGGAACAGACACATGAATAAATGCTCCAAGTAGCTTTGATGATAGCAGCAGAACTGCTATTAGCAAAATTCTGTAATAGTTATGTCTACCAATCAGACACTAAATGTATCCCAAACAATCACTGGTCTTGACAAGATGAAGGTAAAATATTAATCTGAAAACTGCAACACCTAACTGGATAAAAGTGTTTAACTCAAGCGGGTTTTATACACCCAACAGAGATGGGAATGGATAACAATTTTTCTCATGCAGGGCTGTGGATCCTCATTTGTATGAGAGGTGACTTTTGTATTTATCACTTTGTTTTTAAGGAGTCGGAGGAAAACATGCAGCATGTGCTAAAATCCTTCTCTGGCTTTTTTTTTTTTTGTGTGTACCTTTTTTCATGATTTGCCTTGTGTGGATGGGAGCCTACACTAGTAGGGGTATCAGTGTAGTAAAGTTACTGTGAATTAATTAACTACAGATGAACATGATCCGTTTCTGGAGGGCAGGGAGGTTTGTGCTGTGGGTTCTCCGTGGCCCCCATCAGAAGTGTGGTCCGCAACTGGAACAGCTTTTCTGTATGAAGCCCCTAACACAGGCTAAGTTACGTTGGTCAAACCTGCTGTTCTTTTGAGTACAGTTTTGGGGTTTCTTATTTGGAAGAAGTGAATTACCATCCCATCCTGCCTTTGCAGCTTTGCATCAGGGCAAGGCCTACATAGAATATCATTACTTGGTTCTGGGTAAAAGCATGTCTGGTTTAGACAAAGCCACGTGCACCATGGGAATCTTAAGTAAGTCTAAAACTATTCAAATGAAACATTTTTGGTTTTTAGCTCACTGAATAACAGAAATTATGTACAGTATTCTACTAGAAAGATCTATAAATTTTCACTGTTGGCCTGGAACACAAGATATAGGTTATTTGTAAAAGGGCAACTTAAATGGAGCTGCTTTCTATTTTAAATGTAATAAATTATCTATGACATAGAAGTAAGCAAACTGATTCAAGTATGAGATCCATTATTTTTCCAAAGTTAATATTAAGGCAGACTACCTCCCAGCAACATGCTGTACAGAACAACACTGCTTTTAAAGGGGGTTGGAAGGGTCTCTAAGCCACATTGAATTAAAGATTGATAGTGCAAGTGAAGACCCCAGCAGGATCTAAATGCCTATTCCTAGGTTTTGAGGTATTTTAAATTCCCAGGTCAGCTAACTTCCCTAAGTTACTCCATCGTGACACCAGAAGAAACAGTAGCTGGATTGTCTGGGGCTTTGACCAACATGTTCTAGTGGAAGGTGTGCCTGCCTGTGCTGGGGAGTTGGAACTGGATGATCTGTAAGGTCCCTTCCAACTCAAACCAGTCTGTGAGTCTATGAAGAGCCTTCCAGCTGTAGGATTATTTGGTTTAAGGGGGCATGACAAAGTCATATTTGTACATATATGTATCAATATGTATATTAATATCTATACGTGCACATCAATATATATATCAGTATATCTATCGATGTATCTTTGATTCAGAGTTGGTTTTGGGGCAGCATGAAGAGTCTCCAGGGTGGTTGTCCAGGGTACACATTGATTTTGGCGCATTCCAATAGAACACCTCGGACAAGACTCTGCTTTGCGGTGGGCTGAGGTCGGGGCCGGTTTTCACTTCGGTGCCGTTTATTTTACTCGGGGCATTTAATCTGCGGCGTTTCCCTCTTTTCTTTCTTTGTTCCTTTAATTTTCCTCCCAGCCCTGCAGACAGCCCCCGGAGCACATGTGCGTGTCACAGGCAGCCTGCTCTCCCGGCGGAGGGGGAGGGGGCCTTTCGCATGGAGCCTCTCGGTAGCTGAGGGCAGCGCCGCGCCGGGCCGGGTCCTGTGATGCAGCACTCTCGTGCGGGCTGGCCCCCCTGCTAGGCGCTGCCTGCGCTCGGCGCACGGGGCGGCGGAGACGCGGGGCTTGGTCCCGCTCCATGGAGACCAATGGCATCGCTTCCACCCACCCCCACCGGCCCCGAGCCCGCCGGCACGCACAGTTACACGCTGCAGCCCACCATGGCCCCACCACCGCTGCCGCTCCAGCCGTCGGCGAGGTGAGTGCCGGCAGCCGGATTTCTCCGCGGAAGCCCAGGCGGCTCCGGTCGAGCGCGGTGGGGGAAGCGGGGAGAAAGGTGGGTGGGGGGAAGAAGGGGGGACAGGGCCGCAGGAACAGGCGGTCATCGGCCACTGTGGTGCCCTCCACACACTCCCCCTTCTTTTCCTCCCCTTCCCCGGGGCTCAGGCGCAGTTTTTCGGTGTAGGAGGCGCGAGAAGGGCCGAGAACGGCAGAGGGGGGAGGGGGACAGTCATCGTTCTGTGTGTGCGGATAGAGCGACAGTTAACGGTTTCATTTGGGGGTGCGGGGGGCCCGCCGGGCCTTTACCGGGTGGGCACGAGGGGGGGAGCGGCGGGTAGGG
>JASSUY010044505.1:0-14501 GCA_032466535.1 Forpus xanthops
ACGAAACATAGTTATTTAAAAATTACATTGGAAATGTAGGGTAAAAAACCCCAAATGGTATTACAAATGAAATGAAAGTATAGGGGGCACTGTCATTGCATCAGTCACAAAGACAAAATGATTTGTGAATTCCAGTAAACAAGGTCTATTATTTTGCACGTGTGGTAAACAAGGCGGAAGGGAAGCATTTACTTGACATCCTGGGTCAATGTAAGGAATCAATACTGCATCTTACAGAGTGGAGCTTTTTTCTGTGTGTTTATTCTTTCAGCAACCAGGACTTCACTTACTGATGTAAGCCCAAATTCTGCTCACATCTACCCCATTCAAAACTGAAATATCAGTTCCAAAGTCACTTATTCTACATTATGAAATCGTGCTATGTTAAAACTCAAGGAAGCTCCTTAAAGGAGCTGCATGAGTCAGTGAGGCATAGCATGCAGTGAAGCAGAGGCAGAAAAGGCCCACTACCGTTTATATGACTTTCCTCTCAGCTCGGAGGAAATAAACCTACCCACAGCTACAGTGGGGAGGGCAGATCTGTCAGATCATATAAGGCAAGACAGAGAGGTTAGGGCCCCCATAATGGGGCTGGGCAGGGTGAGAGGACTTTGCCTTCTAAGTCAGCAGCTGAAGACCTGCCTGGGTCGGGAATTACAGGAAGGGGTAGTCACAACACAGATATTTTGTGACCCCTGTGAAATGGGTAGGTAGATGTCCCCCTCCCTATTTGCAGCCACCCTTGCAGATGACTCTTTTATTGGAAATATAAATCAAAAGACAAATGGTTAAGACAGTTTAACTGCCTGTTTAAACCTACACAAAATCAGTGGTTTCAGTTTGGAAAATATTGTTGGGGAAACTTTATTAAAAACTTACGTCTGAAGTATCTGTGTTGTGACTCAGTGGATCAAGATCTCTCCTGACCTGCTAGTCTAGCAACTATTAGCATGAACTGCATTAATATACATGGGGACTGATTTTTCTTCTCCACTCTTATTCAGAAGATGAACAAGAGAGAGCACCATAACACTTCCCCAAAACTTACATGAGGTCCTCCAACACTCCACTGTGCAAAGGGTCTTTCCAGGTGGGACAGAGGAGGCAGGAAGTATTGCTTCAACCCCTACATGTTTATGTTCTTTTTTTGCATAGCAGAGACACTATTACAAATAAGACTCATGCTGCCTGAAATGGGGTGTTTTTTGGGATACTGCTTCTCTTTTTAGCTTCAGTAGCTAAAAAGCCTGCTGGTGCCCATAAGTGATGGGACGTTCTCTAATACAAAATCCTCCAAAGGGGTTTCCATGTACTGGGAAAAGTTTGACTTTTAATTTACAGAAGAAGAAAATTGCTCCATAGCTTGCATTGAATATCCAAACTGACCTAGACTGGAGACCTACTCTGACAATCACACAGAGCAGTATTTTGTCAGAGACTGTGCACGCAGCTTTTTGTCTGTAAAACTCAAGTGTTATATGAAAATGTGGAAGCATTGAACATGATCTCCTTTTAGCCAGGAAAACAAAGGAGATTTAGTGCATGGTGTTAAATTCAATAGAATTTGAGAAACTTCAGCATTATCAAGACACACTCTGCATGTTACATGACTGAAACTTTTATGATTTATAGAATATCACATTCTTAGTCAAACATTACACAGGAGTCCGGCCTCCCTTTGAACTCTGTGGTTCTCATGTTCTATCCACAGGACATAACCACCACAATGTGTTACAATCTTTTGCCTTCCAAAACTAAAACAAGAAAATACTGTCAACAGAACATCTACATCCACTTCTGAATTAATATTACATACAAAATCAAAAAATAATTGGACAGTGTCTACTGAAACACGTTTAGTGGCCACAGGAAAGACAATATATTCAAAAGAAAAGCACTAAAATTAAAAGATTCCTTAAGCAGATTAGAAAGAGATAAGCTGTCACTTAAACTGAATGCAGTTCTGACATCTGGCTGCGTAAAACCTTGAACTTCAAAGAGTACATTGCACAAAGACAGCAACAGGGACAAATTGAGGAATGAATATTATAACAATGTAAAGCAATGAAGCTAATAGCTTATTAAAAAAAAAAAGCTGCAAATACCCAACATAAAATGACATAAAAACTATTTATCACTGCTGTGCCAACTCTTCCAACATAGAAAAGCAGAGTACAATGAAAGCCAACAAGGTTAAACAGCTTCTGGAGTGAGTTAAGTAATCTCTAGCCAGCTCAGCATGGAAGCAGCATGAACTTGGATCCCTCCCCATTTATCTATGTAAATATTCTGTGTCTATCCAATTCATGGACAGTTGTGGCCTTCTCAAGCATCACACGGTGTTTAGAGACGAACCTCAGGGTTGGGCATCTCACTATTACCATTAGTTAACATACAGCATTTAGATTTCTGTCCTTAAACTCTGCCTTTAGCTACCTGGGGATCCCAAGTTACCCAGATTTCTGGTCACACTGTAAGGGACTTGGCTGAGATACTGCTGAGAAGGCAGTTAGTCAAACAAAGGAAAGATCTGCATTCACAGCAGGGCTCAGACACAGAGATGCAGCTGTAACCTGTGAACTTACTGTTAAGTTTCCTTCCAGCAGGGACTTAGCTCTCTCCAGGAGTCCAAGCTTCTCTTGACAGCCCAGGATCTGCTGCAATGGTCTCTCAGAGAATAGACTAGGAAAATATGTAATTGAGCTGTTATGACCTGGACATGGTTTGGCACACGTCACTGAACTTGATAGCAACCCTACAGCCTAGCATACAGCTGAGAAAGGCAGACTTCCAGTGGTTATTTAGAATGGTAACCACCCATTCCTGCAGTATTTATTGTATGTTCCCCACATCTTTTCCCAAGACATTCATTACAGCAAGCCTATGAAAAAAAAATTAGCAACACAATATTACATATGTCTTTGCTCAGAGATGAAGTATCAAAATAAACCCTTTGTACAGTATTACATTATTTATTCCAAAAGAAATCTCTAGTTGACACACCTCACTTAACTCCATGGTAGGCTTTTACATAGACAAGCTACTTATATTTCCAGGGTATTGATTACTCATCAGATTTATACTGCTTTTGATATTGCAATCTCTTTCCTCCTGTGATACTGTAATAGACAAAAAGTCCTCCTTTCTATCTAGTTCGATTGACATGCTTTGGATGAGGAAAAAAATCTCAGCAGTAAATAAAGGGAGAGACAGAATCACAACGAGGCACAGGCAGGGGTGTCAATTCCTAACCACAAGGTGCCTTGCAGTCTGCAGATGACCCTGCCAAGAGTTCTGTGCTTAAGCAATCCACAGGAATGACACCCACAAAAGCCAACACATTGGCGCAGAGATGCCTAACTCAGCTGCCATGAAATGCCAAGATCTTAAGCTCACTCCATGTATCCTTGGCATTTTCAACTGAGCTGCAGAAAAATGCCCATCTCCAACCGGAATTCGTACATACCCATTTTCTTGAGTTAACTTCCCTTTCTCACAAAAACTGATGAAGAAACAAGAGGCAATTACAGTACTCAAGAGATGGCAGGTTGGGGTTTAAATCTACTAGCAGCCAGGTGAAACTTTAACCAACACTCTCTTCTTTAATCATATCTTTTTAGGTTATTCTAAGGTAGGAATCCTCCTGAAGCTGCTGCCCTAAAATAATGGAGGGAGTGAGGAAGAGAACAAAGACCACTATGTAGAACAGTAGTCTGGTTGCTGTTTAAGACATTAACCTTGAAAGTCCAATCTCTGCTTCAGTAATTGGCTTTTCATTAGGAGTAGACACAGGTTTCTGCATCCCTGATGGCATAAGCTATTTTTCCAGGGCCAACGGGTGCTTTCTGAGCAATGCCAGACTAACTGTTTCAGAGAAGACATGCACAGAGTACTTTCCATGATGGTCCTGACGTGCCTAGGTGTAAGGAAATGCCCAACCCTTGCTGCTACTTCGCATCTCCAGACATTTGGGCTACACAGAAGGTTTTGAGGGCCTACATTTCTGCCTGAAGTATTTGAAGTGGCCAACAGGTACTAAAGGCTGCCTCTACAATGTGGTAGCATGTCCACCTGAGCTGGCAGGGATCTGCACGCTGACTCATAAATCAGAAATGCTGGGAGTTCAGTGCAGAAACACACAATCTGGCTCTGTACATGGCTCCTAATAAACAATACTGCTGTGTACAAGGCTGCACTCCACCGTGACTTTTCCAGATTGAGGGGTCCTGAACTCTTGTCCACCCCAGAGAGAAGGCAGGCCCTACATCTGGTCTTGGTCCCTTCATAGATCTTGCCTGAGTTCAGCCAAGGAAATAATCATTATAGGGATTAAAACTAATCTGATTTCATCTAGCCTAGAACACACAGGAAATAGATCAAAGGTGGATTTCTGCCTGGGTTTCTCATGGATTTCAATCTCAGTTAATGCTCCTAATTGAAGGCCTACCTATTTATTTCCTTGTTTTAGAAATCCTTGCCAAGGCTCTGGCAGCCAGGACAGAAAATAGTGACAAATAGTGTAAGCTGATCTGGCAGGCTTCATTAAGGGCAGATTAAACACTGACAGTCCCCAAGGTTTTTGTGATATGATTGCATGACATGGGCAATGAACTCATCACTCCCTAGGGTGAGAAGCAGAGATGATGTTCAACTGCCTGGAGAGTGGAACATAAACTACCCTGTAAAACTACATATTATAGTAATGTAAAATGCAAAGCACCATCTCTGAACAAGGTGCTTCAGCTCAAATAAACCTTGTGAACAGCAGAATACAAGTCTGTCTATTCCTAAGAGGGATGAGCAATGTAGGGGAAAAAAAACAAGAGACCTGCAAAAGGCCAATATAGGAACTCAGCCCAGTCAGGATGTCTGGCCTTCTTCCTAGGGAAAGTCCAGAGCATTCATCATTTAAGATTATACTTTCAAGAAATATGAGAATGGTCCTCCATTTACTGGGTGAAGGATTATTATGACAGAATGACAAGAACTCTCTCAGTTGTCTGTGTTTGTGGAAAGGTTGTCTTGGATCTAAAATACCTTCCTAATTCTACTCTCTACTGTAACCTGATGGTTTTCCTTGCTCTACAGGTTGGTGGATCTTTGAGTTTCTAATGAGGAAGACTGAATGATAACATTTCCCTTTTCAACCCAAAATACTCCAAATGCTGCCAGATTTTCTCTTACATCAGCAAAGGAAATAAACTGATCCTGCCTGAAATGTTGCCACTTAACATTTATTCAGACTCATTCTGTACACATCCTACACAAACAAAATGCTTATGAAACCAAATGCATTTAAACTGAAATTAAAAACCAACCAAACAAAAATCAATAAATCCCCACAACATCAAAAGAAGAATGATAGCCAACAGTCCTGATTTGGTTGTAGATGCAAAATGCACACAGTAGAAACAAAATTACCTGAGTTTCCATATTTCTCCACTGAGGTCTGGACTGTATCTGTCTTGTCACAGTTTTATTGTCACAGCTTTGGAAGAGGAAAAATGTGCTGTTGAATTTGTCTCATACCCAGTGAACACTGCATCCAGGAAGCATAGCACAGCTTCTTAGCTAACTCCTGGATTTAGTGTCACATGGAAGATCTGTGCTGCAGGTTCTGCTTTTAACAGCCATTAGTGATTTCAACCACACTGGACACATTTTAATGATGTTAAATCTAGCAAAAGCCTCTTGAACACGGCGTTGTGTTTGCAGAGGTCTACCTTGCCTTTACTATGATACAAATTTTTTTAGTTTACAATTACTACAGAAACAGCAGGTAAGAGATGGCAAGTGGAACTGAGGCATTGGTATACAAATGGGAAGAAGTCTCTGTAAAAGGGAAGTCAAACATAGTTTTATTTGGAAAACAAATGAGCAGCTGGTGTCACAATTTGGTCCTTGCCTCATCCACCTTCCTTTTTCTTCCTGCATTTTAACACCTCACCACCATCATCATAACCAGCATTCAGAATTTCTTCATTTAGCCCTTTTAGTTAAGGAAGCTCAAAAAAGAATAAGAAACAATTACCTTTAGTTCTCCTGCTTCATCAAGTCAATGCGGAGACATTCTGTCACCTCCTGAAATACTATTTGTGCTCTAGAAGTTCTGAACTGAAATAAATGCCTCCACACTCCAGGGACATCCAGAGGGAACTTTCCATAAACAGCCCTACTTACTTGGAATGTCTTTATGTTTGCAAAATACAAGGAAACAAGTTAAAACACACAAACCAAAATTATTCACCAGGAGAATTTTATTCCAATGTGACCAACACATCCAGCTAGTTAGACCTCTTTATGGCTTTACTTCCAATTAAGAGTGAATTGAGTAATTTTCTGGGCTTGTGGAGGTTCCAAGTGGAATGAAAATTATGAAACCACTCATTCAGAACACTCGTTAGCAATCTTTTCCAGTACTCCAGTCCAAATCAGTTGAGTAGATTACTTATAATTCAGGAACCACACACTATACCATGCCTGAAAAAAATGAATTCCCACAGACAACTAGAATGCTCCAGAAATCACTGTGATTTAAAACAAAGATTGCTGGAAGAGGGAGGACAGAGCTGCAATGATGTATGTTAGCAATATCTCTTCTCTTCTTCAGATTTTGCAGAAGCCCTTGCCCATACACAGTTTCTACAAGTGAGAGAGTCCTGGCTTGGTGGGAAGGAATCTAAAGTGGGAGTCTGCTCCATAATTTCCCCGATGTAATACAGATACTTGTTTAGACAAAATCAGATCATCCCACTGGTTGGAACTAATCTTTTGACTCTAGGAATCACAAACTTCCTCCTCCTCCCAGGCTTAGACTATAATCAGGGAATAGAAAACAAACCCTTGATTTTGCAGCATAATATTCTCACATCAACCCACAAACAGGCTTCTGCCTTGACCTGCACAGTTTTTTTGGTAAAATATCTCATTGTACCTTTCAACCTGAATCCACAGAGCTGAAAAATACCACTACTTGTTTGACCTTGTCCAAATAGAGTCCTGCTGCAGTAGATGACATCTGTAAGGGAAGGCTTGGTAGAAAAAAGTCATCATTTGTAGCTTTCTACTGCACCTTGGATCCTGAAAGCAAGAACATTTGGACAAAGTCCAGTGCTTGCTTTCTTTTGGTTACTTCATTGAGACTGAAGTCTCTTCATTGACTCCATAGGGTGCCTAATTCTGGTACCTAGGTGTAACCTCTTAGGACTAAGCACAATTTTTACAGGTACTGCAGTGCAGAACTGGAATTGCTGCAGCAGATCTTGCAAATCTAAAAGCAGAACACTAGTAGTATGGGATCTCAAGTTATTAGTCTGTTTCAGCCATGTTTCTGCTTTCTCAGCTCAGGTGCAGCATCATACACACCTAAATATTTTGTTTTAGGAATTAGATCCTAAATGTTTCTACTTTGCTGAAGATCATGTATCCCTTGTGTAAAATAAGCTTTCCAGGTTCGGCTATAATTAACAGTACACTCAAGCAAACAACCGCTCTAACAGGATTGATTACAGACCAAATGGGATTGAAATTCCATTGCTGACTAGTGAAAAAGCAGATAAATAGCTCCTTTTCTTTACCATCAGCATCTTATTTGCTTTGTGTGCCCAGAAAGTAAAATGTGATGGAAAGAGCCCACATTTCTCAGGGAAAGCCTGTCTTAAATCTCTGGGCTGTCAGCCCATGGTGACTTCTCTCTTTTTTAGATTACAGAAACTCTGGTGTTCTTTTCCATAGAAGCACCAGTTTCTTGCTATGAACTATTTGTATCTCACTATAAAATACTTTGAGATTAACATTACACTAGTCAATACTTAGGCCTAATTAAATTTGCTGCCTTAATTACATCAATTTTTGCTTTTACAGACTTTATTGAAAACACCAGGTGAGAAGGAGATTTTCATTTGTGCTCTTCTCAGCCCCTAAGCCTTTCATTAAACCCTTCGCTACAGATGTTCATCCTGGCACCAGCTGGCTCAATAGCTGTGCTAGAGCAAATTAAACCTGGCCATCATGGCCACATCCAGAATTACTGACTACCAGAGAAGATCATAATCATAACCACTGCCTGACAAACAAGTGGTTGTTGTGATCACATCTATAGATTCACCCTTCTTTTTGCTGCCTTTCTATAAATGCAAACAGTGGATGTAGAGCTCCTGCTCTGTGTTGCTCTGCTGCTTGGAACAGAAATTGTACTACCATCTTTTGACTGTAAGGAGAACTACACCTTTAGAGAGCCTCTATTATGTACTAAGTCACAGCAGGAGGTAATCTTTAATTCAGCAAATGAAACCTAAAAATCTATTTGAATATGGAGACACAAGATGAATAGGGTAGTCTATGAGGCAAGTCCTTTACAAAAAGCAATTTATTTGGAACATGTCCATAAGAAGGACCATATTTTGGGAAATCACATATACCCAAGAAAAAAACAAATAAGCATCAACAATCTTAAATGTGCCAGCCACAGTGCATATATTTCTATTTCATGTGTCCTACTAAACTGTTTGGATGCAGCTTCACTATTACAGCTCCATGTTTCCTCTGGCACTTCACATCTTTATGGCAGTTATTGAGCAGATCAGTATGGATTTGAGTTGGTATTACTTATAAACTCTGATTTTCAATTAGCAGTCCATATCTAGGTCAATTCTGAAGTGAAGGACAGTATTACTTTCTGAAATGTACACTGATTGCCCTGGGTTCAGCAGTAGCAGTCATTTTTCTCCTTCTTAGTAGCTGGTGCAGCACTGTGGTTTTGACTTTCAGCCTGGGAACAGTGCTGACAACACCAGTGTTTTCGGTTACTGCTTAGAATGTTTTGGTCTGATCAAGGACTTTCTGAGCCTCATGCTCTGCCAAGGAGGAGAGGAAGCCAGGAGGAAGACGGGAGGAAGCAGAGATAGGAAACCTGACCCAAACTAGCCAAAGAGGTATTCCATACTACAGCACGTCATGTTCAGGATGTAAAAAACAGAGGGCAGAGACTCGGAAGGGTTGGGATTCGCTAAGGAGTCAGGCTTGGTATCAGATGGTAAGCAGTTGTATTCTCTTTCCTTGTATTTCCCTGGTCATTATTATTATTGATGGTAGCAGCAGTGATTTGTGTTATACCTTAGTTACTAAATTGTTCTTATCTCAGCCTGTGGGAGTTGCATTCTTTTAATTCTCCTCCCCATCCCTCCAGGAGCAGGGGGAAGAAAGAGAGGGGAGTGAGCAAACTGCTTGAGGGGCTTAAACCACGACAATGATCTACAGAAAAAAATATTTTTGTTCCCAATTACAGTTAAGTGTCCTTATCTTAGCACCAAGGACTCTTCCAGATATGCCTAGTTCAGTTCTTCTGAGACAAGTCAGAAATACATTGGAGAAGCTCTTAACAGATTTTCAAAGGTTGGTTATCCTACACTGGGCTCATACACAAAATTGTGATGTTTTGAAACCATGCTAAACATAACACTGACTTTTTTAGGCAAATGCAGATGACTCTTATGCCTTCAAAGGCAAATCAAAGCACTGTAAATAGACAAACATAATTAAGAACCAAAAGTAACATGTAAAAATGTACACTGTCCATCTGACATTAAGAACAGTTTTGGGAGTGGAGTGTTTAGTCTCATTCCTCTGCATACCAAAGAAGGTTTTATTGGATATCTGACAATAGAAACACTAATTTAATACCCCATGATCTCACAACAGCATTTTTGCCAATCCCTGAAGAGAAACCACTGGCATTTTGGGTGTGCATTGTGGCATATGTGGTTTAGTAGTGCTTTACCACTTTATAAATTCAGGGCAAAATTTTGGTTTCAGTGAAGTCAATGAGATATTTGCTATGGGCCTCCATGGGGCTGGGGTTTCATCCATAATATTTAAGAAGTGGGTCTGTGATCTGAACAAGATTAAATGTGAAATGTAAATTTTTATCCTTTCAATTACAAAAAAAAAAAAAAAAAAAAAAAAAAAAAAAAAAAAAAAAAATTTACAATAAACACTAATGGGTAAAATCCAAGTCCTTCATAAGACAATTTTCCTTATTAATTATGCTGTACCATACACAGTTTTTAAGCAACTCTCATTAATTTATCTATGTACGCATGCAAAGAAATTGGAAAATAATATATACATACACGCACAGAGAGAGGCTAAAGTCCCTCTGGTGTAGCTGAAATTACATCTGAAAGAAAAAAAAAAAAAGTTACTAATTCAAAGAAATCTTTGTTTTCACATGTAACATTGTTAAGTGGAGTTATTACAAAGGAGTGGTCAAAGGTCATCTGCACAGTTACATTTCATTTTGAATTGATCCACATCCTCTTTGCAATAGACCATCATATACCATGGTGCTACAGCAGCTAACTCCTTCATGTTGGAAAACCAGCACACAGACCTAACTTTTACACCTGGTGGGTGGAGAGAACACTATACTGATGAATGATTCCACAAAGTAACATTGTATCCAAATAAACTTGTATATTCCCTACTCAGCAGCAATGAAAGCAATCCTTCTGACCCTGTCCCCCAACTTCCCTGAATTATGCAGTAGCTACTTTTATCCCCTGCATGCTTAACTAGAGCAAGAAAAACATTTTTCGTCACTGGTAACAATGTTTCCGCAGCTGCAGGCAGCACCTAAGAAGTTACTGCACTAGTAAATCCTGTCCATTCCTTTTTGTCTGCAGGTTCAGGAAACAAATTGACATTGTGTCTCTCAACCTCCAAGACCTCTTGATTTCAAATCCACTGTCTCACAAAAGATACTGGTCATCTGCATGGTGAACCAATAGAATAATCAAGATCTGCTAATGTAGCTAACTTCTGACCTCTTTTATATGCCTATACCCCATATTAGCATTGGTTTATAAGGATATGGCTTTGTGAAGAGCTACATACTGAGGTTTGAGCATCATCAATCAGCTGAAAGAAAATTTATCATGCACTAAACTAACGATGTGTTTGTAGTCCACTGAAGCAACCAGCCTGTATACCACCTGGAAGGAGATTACTCTGCCTAGCTAACGTCTGAAAAGCATCAGCATTTCTACAGCAAGGTGAATTGGCACTAGTCCTGTATGAGAATATTCAAGCTGACCTCTAAGAAAGTAATAAATTGCACGAAACTATGATTAAAGTAAGGAAAGAAAAAAAGAAAAAAAAAAAAAAGAAAAAAGAGAGAATGCTTGAATTTGAATAGAAGTCAAAGTTTAGCCAGTTTTCACATACAAGTAATGCCTAAACAGAGATCTTTCTATCAGCTGCATTTAAATCCAAAACAGTGAGATTTGTCCAAGAACTGAGTCCCAGCCACAAAGCACTGAAACATTCTGCCTACTTTGTTAGTTGAAGAAGAGCTACAGGTAGATAAAAAGATTTGCTTTTATTTCTTTCAGCTTACCTCTGCACCTACTAACTTTGCTGTCTATATTTTGCTTATGTAAATAAATTATCCTTCCACTTTAATCTCATGGGGAATTTTAGGCTAGCTGGCAATAAATAAAACATACTTCTCTGATGGGTGTGGATGATCATTAAGGCATGGATATTGGACCCATTTTCAAGGTGACAGTATATAACCAGAAGTAATCACACAGCATAAAAAGTGAGGAGGACCTCTTTTTTCCAAGCTGTTCTGCCTGGATGGGAAGCTGGCAGTGCAGAGTGCCAGTGTCACTGAGCAGGAAATGTCATACCCACTGATTAACATCAGCTGGAGATATCCCAGCATACAAGAAACCTATGGAGAGAATGCCAGGACCTTGGTTATCACCCAGACCTCTTCAATAATTCATATTGTAGTACTCCCTCTGGCCCAGGCAGCACTGAGCAAGAACCTGATACGTATATTCCTAAATTGCATCAGAAACGTTTTGAACATCCCCTGCTATTGAGTGTCCTGCTCCTTGCACAGCAATGACAAGAGGTACTTGTCATTCTGAACAAATAGTCATCAAACCACAAACACTGATGCAGGCAATTCCTCAGGCTTCATCTTTGTAGCAGGCATTATTAGCTTGTTTATTATTACTATTCTTTCCTAAGATAATCAATATAACACAAACATACAGATAAATGGAAAAATAACAGTTTGAAAAGCTATGTGTTATGGGGCTCATGAGTCGCAGCTATGTATATACTCTGCATCATGTTTGATTGAGGAATTCTTCTTGAACAATTTTGGACTTTCCATTTACAGTACTCAACAGGAATATTTGTGGGGACATTCCAAATGTTCAGAATGTGGATTCTTTCCTATTTCATTGGGAACTCAGAATTAGACCCCTACTGAAAAGAACAACCCAAACAAAATAAAAAACATTTGCATAGCAAACTGTTCCACAACACAGCAGTGTTCACTGCATGGGCAATGCAGTACTTTGTGATTTTCTTTTCTCACAGAAACAATTTCCATGTGCCAAATTATCAGCTAAAAGTGAATTCAGAGATTTCTCTGCACGCCACAGCATGAAAGTGATGATCTACATTTGATCTTAAATGCTTGGCAGACCTATGTTCTGATATGCCTTTGTGTCTCACCTCATTTTTCTTCAAAACTCAGGCTTCATTTTCAAAAGTGCCTGCTTTATGCATAAGTTTTGAAGCTTTAATTCTATACCAAAAAAATACCTGTAAAACAAGATGACAGGGAACATAAGAAAAAAAATGAAAAAAAAAAAGCTATATAGTTATTTTAAAAAGTTAGGGTTGACAGCATGTTCTGGAAAATGCCAAAGGGTTTGTGGAATAAATTCCATTTGGCAAGCTTAGAGATAAAAGAACCCAGCTGCTCTCAAACACCAAATGCACCACTAAAAAGCCTCTAAAACTGCAGAAACATCTGAAATCAACAACAAAAAAAATCATCCTCCCACACAAAACAAGAACAGCAGCAACAAAAGAACCACAAAACATTCCTATTTAGATAGACTTCAATGCTGGCTGAAGTATGTTTGTTCGAGGCAGTTTGTCAAAGAATACACTTCAGTACAACAAAGGGCACAGGGTTGATGGATTTTGTGATGCTTCAGGCTATTGCAAAGCTAGGCAAAGAGATGAAAGCAGTCACGCTGCTGGAAGGACCTAAAGGAATCAGGCTGAGCCATATGACAATTGGAATCCTTTGCAAAAGTGTTTCATAGAATCATAGTTATGATTCTACGATTTTATTTATGCATCCTTTCTTCCAAGTTTAGATACAGCCAGTTCAACTCCTTCATGACATGTAGGATGTGTAAAACACACTTGTAGCAAAACTGGAATGTGGACGTACCTAAGATAGGGACTAGCTCCTTCATTGTAAAGGAGTAAATACTCACAGAAGAGTCTGCAGAAGGGGCAAGAATACTGCCCTTTTAATTCTAAATAAAATATGTATTTTCAGGCTGTTTTTCATTGTCATTGTTCCTTCAACAGAATATCCACTGCCAGAAGAGGTTTCTAGCTCTGCTACTCACAGCCAGAGCCCCTTCTCAGAAGTTAATAGCACAACCCAATACCTCAAGTGACTCCACTTCAGAACAGCAGGTTGGCCCTACTGAAATGTGAGAATAATTTATTTCACTTTAAATAGACCATTTCATAGATCTAGGTTTGAAGTCAGTTACACTAGCACAAGTAAGGGTAAGGTACCTTCCAGTAAATGAAGACAAATGAGCCAGTGGAAGCTACTGAGAGAATACTATCCTGGGACAACTACCTGTATGTCCAAAAAGACAGCAAAGAGTCCCTATTGAAAGAGTCCTCCTTGTAGGTAACTAGCACTCAAAGGTAACAATTTCATTAACTACTTTAAGAATCAAAATGAATACACATTTTAAAGTTCCTTTCACCTCTCCTTATTTCCTGATAATACTATAGTATCAGATATGAAGAGCTTTGAAACTCACATTTCAAGCTGGCATTTTCTAGTTAGTCTTTAAAAAAAAAAAAAAAACATAATAAATCTAAGCAAAAGCAGTTCAGTAACTTTGCAGCATGAAAAATAAATATAAGATACTCCATTTCTAAACATAAACACATAACAACGTAGAAAAGTTTTGTGAGGAAAAGGCTTGAGATAGAAGGCACAAGTTTGGCAGGCAAGATCACTAAGTAAGAAGAAATGACTTCACATTTTCCAATTAAAATGGGATTTGCTGTGACTGATCTGCTTCAAATCAGTCTTTTTGTCCTTTATCAAGTGTTTTTCCTCAGCTTGAAAGGAAGCAGCTAAGGAACATCATGCTGTGCTTGTGTACAATTAACTTAGCCAAGCAATGAAACATTCAGGGAAGAAACAGAATGGCCCTGTCTGCAATATGTAGATTTTTATACTGTGCTTACATAGTGCTGAACATTCAGTATGGTAAAGACACTGAAGCTCTCAAGATGTGTGTATATCTGATATCCTATTTACGCATAACTTCCATAGTTAGTAAAATACCTAAATACAAAAACTGTAACATCATAGAAAGCTGTTTTCTATTCAGTAATCAATATAGGCACTAGGGCTTCAATCCACAAAG
>JASSUY010044510.1:0-24976 GCA_032466535.1 Forpus xanthops
GGTAGGGCGCGGGGGTCTTCCCCCCCCCCCCCCCCTCCGTGCGTGGAAACGAAATAAGAAAGGATCTCTTGTCATTTTTTTTTTTGTAGGATGCACTGAGTGTGTCTCAACTCCGCCTCCTGGGCTGAAAACAGAGACGAATTCACAGGCTGCAAACCCTGTTCATTCACCAGCTTTATTTATTTTTTTAACATAACTCTCCCTCCTCGGGCTTTTTCAGCTCCTTGGGTGCCAGTGATGAGCCTTTTTTTCCTGCCCTTTTTATTCGTTTCTGTGGCCGTCCCCTCAGGTAGCTGGGAAGCCCTTAAAGTTAGGAAAGAAAGGGATCTCTTTTAAACACTGTATTTCTCTCCTTTTTCCAGTAGCCAGCTGCAACTGTGTAATTAAATTGTCAAAGTGCAATGCTGCGGTCTGAGCCGCGCATCATCGTTCTCGCACTTGGGAGCGGGGCCCCCTTTCCTCTCCTCCCTCTCGCCTCGTCCGCTGCTTTCTGTGTTTCGCTTCCCCGTCCATCCCAGCGGCAGAGGTGCTGCTGGAAGGTGGCTGATCAGGACTGCCTTTGCTGGATGTGTGTTCTGCGGAGGGCTGTCCTGCTGATAGGAGCCGGTGCCAGTCCAGCTGTGCTCTGAAAGTAGCACTTAAGGCTGCCTCTCCAGATGTTAGGATGGCTGCGATCGCACAAAAACGTTATTGCAAGACTTCTTTTATCGTTAGGTCGCCGCTCCGGGCTTGAGTGGTCCTATTTTTTTGAGCCTGTTTTCCATGTCTGTTCCGTGTCTGTTTGTTTTATGTCTCAAATTCCCCAAAGTTGGGAACAGCGTATTGAGAGACTTCAGCTGAACTTGTTGTTCAATGTGGAGATAAGGCATAGTCTGGTTATGACATGAGGCTGCTGCATTTAATTCGAATATGTCATTTATTAGGAGGCTGATTGTAAGTGGAGGAACGCTTGGAAAATGTCACACGTTCGCATAGTATGTATAGTATATAGGCGCGTATATAAATATGCATGATGCCTACTGAAAATGTCTTTGCTTTCCGGAGCAGTGATCTCCCTGTGTAAAAATAAACGGGAATGCACAATCCCCTCCCCTCTTCCCTCTCTGCACACCACTGATTTCAGTTAGACGCCCTTTCCTGCCCAAGGCAAGCGGTTTTGCTCCTGCTGCCTGCGTAATGAGTATGTACACAGTTCTGCATGCACATTGACTGGAAATGTGGACAAGTGTAGTATTAGGGGAGCGATAACGTGTCAGCGCATCTCTTTGGAAACAAACCTGACTAGTTTTAGGTCCTGAGGAGTGGTATTATTCTTTGTGAGATATACGGCACATCCTATTTTCAGAGAGGGCTCTGTGTGGGCACTGAAGATTGAGAGTCATGGCTCATTGTGATGCCACATAGTTTTGAGGACTGCAGAGGTCTGTAGTATAGGGCACTGGCCCCTTATAGCATCACCTGATGTGATCTATGTGGATTGCAGCTTTTAAGTTTCATAGGTTCTAGAATTACAAATTAGTTGATTTTAATCAAAACATGTGAAATGTTATCCTGGCTGGATATAAAGGCGGACTGTGCTGGATCCTCTGGGTTTGTTTTGTTTACTTTGGCTGCAGGCACACTCAGCGGTTTGGGAGATAGTTGTTCTTCTACAGTATAACAGATGTTTGTCTGAAAGGGTGAGGAAGAAACAAAAACAACATTGTGTGAGGGAGAAAAATTACACAATTTCAAACTAATGCTTTGGTATTAAGCACTGGCGTTAACCTTCGTGTAGCGTTTCTCCTTTTTTAATCACGGGTGGCTCCTTAAGGTTAGGAACCTCAAGATTTCAGCTGACTGAAAAATTAAAGGCGGGTAGAAATGGCATTTAGAACTGATGTGATTTCTGGTCAAGAGCGATATGGCTGATGCCAGGACCTTTCATGAAACACGGGCCACCTTTCAATGTAAACTATGCTGTATATGCTATGCATTTTTAGTAGGACAGTTGGCTGCTATATGAGAAGGGGAAAGAGAGGGGGAGAAAAAAAGAAGTGGTTTGAAATTTGATTGGTTAAGAAAGTTAAAATCCTGTGGTGATCACTTACTCTCTTTCTTTGCTGATGAATTAAGATGTCTAGTTGTTCTTCCTAAACCCAAAGAATACAATAATGTAACAAATTTGTTACACCGTGCAAAATGTTTGCAGCAAAGGGACAGAAGGGAGCACAATGTACCCTTGTGTAGGTTCCTATCTGTAATGTTCAAACAGGCTGTTTCCCTTAATCTGAACTGCTTTCATCTGGACCAGTGTAAAATAAGCTCTGGTAAGTAATCAGGGCAGAGCAGAAAGAAAGGAATGTATACAGCAATAGACAGCCTAAGCTGTAAAAACTGTAACCCGAGTATCAGCAGCAGATCAGATATCAAGGCTTTAAGGTAGGGGAAATGAAAGAGATGAAGGGGAGGAAAAGAGGAGAGAGGGAATGGAAAAGTCAGTTTGGAAAGTGAAGGAGAAGTAGGAGGGCCCCCTCAGGGAAATTTGGCTCAGGGATTAGGGAATTTTATCATGGTGTACAGTGACCTACTCAGGTTTCAGCCCACGTTGGATCGAATTGCCTCCCTTTGCTAGCAGAAAGAAAAAAAGACTGGTGTATATGTGATTTTTTTTCTCTCTCTCTCCCCTCCTTCAGATAATAAAAAGGCCGTTGGTACAAGTGTCTATTTTAAGTACAGCAAATGCAGGGCACTATGAATGAGCAATGAAATTGCCTCATCACAGAGACTTCCTTCAAGATTCACTGTTCAATATGGCCAGATACTTACTCGTGAAGGTTCACAACACCTGGCTGGCTTGGTTTGGTCCCTTCAACAGTAGTGTCACAGCTGGGTTTTAACATGACTGGGCGGATATTCAGGTTGCTTGCTCTCTTTTTATGCCAGATATTAAGTTACATTTTTGTTATCGCTACCCTATGTACATGATGGTTGTAACAAATTTTAATTTGATACAATGTTGTGTGCAAAAAGTACATGTCTGCGAGGTTTTCTGGTATTGCATTTCAATGGAAAATATATTGAGGAGGAACTGTTTTGTTTCGCTATGACCTTCACAGCCTCTGTTTTTTTCCAGTTATGTTTTTCCTTTTGTCCCCCATCCTCCTTCAGATGATAGTTTTCATTTTTATTTCCCTGAGGTAGTGTCGTTCGCTTCACACTTTGGAAGAGAGCGGGTAGTTACTCTGAAATGCAGTTGGGTGCCATGTCTCCCTTGCTGGTGAATAATGCCTAATAGATCCAAAGCTATTGTAATCAGGGAGCCCGGTCCTGTTTTAAGACCAAAATATTTTTTTACAGTTTCATTGATGACAGCACTCCACAAGGTGTACTGATGGCTTCCCCATCCATCTATCTCTGCCCATCTGACTTCCATTTGCCATCCTGCTGCCAGGCAGCAGTGCTGCTCTGGAGGAGCATCTAGGTGCTCCACAGTATTGTGAAATGAAGTTGTGTCCAGTGCTGGGTTGCACTGGATGTTCTCCTGAGCAAACCAAATAGTGTGTCCACGTGTCTCTGTCAGTTGAAAGGCAAGCAGTTAATTTGCGCTGTAATTTCACAGGGCTCTTCCATGTGCCTGAGGAGTTTACCATCTATAAATATTCTCAATAACTAATTTGTATCTAAAATTGGGCTTCGTTCCTGATGCCTAGAGCTTAAGACAGCCCCATCTGTTACAGTTTAATAGTAAACTCATCAGAAGATCTTTCAGTTTAGTGTTTTAATATTCCCCGTTTGGCATTTAGAAGTACTACTGTCAGAAGGAGAGAAGCAGTGAAGCAGGCGTAGCAGCCCTTGCGCCTAGAGCGAGCCAGATCCCTTGGAGTGCTCTGAAGAGTCCAAGGAAACTCCTCCCTTTTCTCCTGAAAAGCAAAAAGTGTCCTTGGGAAAGTGGAGAAGCAGGGAGGCTTTATCAGTTGTACTATTTCAGGAGACTGATGTGAAGGGCTTTTTGCACAGTCTGCGTGGAAGGAATTCTGTGGGATGAGTGCAAAGGGAGTTGTGTTGTCTGTACCGGGAGCCTCACCTGCCTGTGCGCCACAGAAATAGCAGTTCCCCAAACAAAGTTTGTATTGCAGAACCAAATGTGTACGTTGGAGCACAAACGAAATCAAAGCATCAAGATGTTTTGCTTTCTCATAGCATAAAATTCAATATGGTGACAAAATACACAATCAAAGAAAGTGAGTGTGATAAAAAAGAAATCCAAGTTCATATTGCGACCATAGAAACATTTTTATTTCTTTGGTGTACTGAAAGCGAAAAGTAAATTTGTGGGACTTTGCACTGAGTGGGTTCTGCAGGCAAGGAAATGGAATGGAGCCACTGTGCTTCCTCCCAGATCTGAAATAAACATTCAGCAGTAAAACCTAGAAGAAAATGAGTCTGACAGACTCATTCTCCTCTGTGTTTCCTGCCTCCGTGTTTGCCAGGCCTTGTTCGGAAGCCAGGCCTTGCCCCCTGTGAATAATGTTCATAGAGAAGGGAAGGCAAGAGGTCTAAGATGGAAAGAGAAGCATGGCTCAGCTTCAGAATGTATTAATTAGCAAAGATTTGGGAAAATGATGCATTACAATGTAAAAAAAAAATCAAGCTGTAGGTCTCCTGTTACGATGAAATGAATCCTAAAGAGGGAGTAAACGTGATATTTTAGCATATAAGTTAGTCTCACAAAGACGAGAAACCACAGTCTGGCGAGTCAACACCCTCTTCTTCATCTTCCCTATGAATAGGAAGCAAATTCAAGTCAAAATACCCATGAGCATAATAGTTAGGTAGTTATCCTGCCTCTTCCAGGAGGAAGGCTATTTCTGTACATCACAAGAATAGAGAAATCACACAGTTAAAACATGCAAATTACGCATTGCCCTGCAGTGGTGATAAGTGGTTTGGGACTTAGCAGGGGGCAAAAGAAGAATTGCTGCCTATTAGGAAAGAAAGGCGTTGGTGGTGTTGCGTGACTGTGGCCACTGGACCATTTTTGGGCCAGTTTCTTTGGCAAGGATGCGCTGGTGGTGCTGCAGGTGCAGTGGATGCCTGGCAGATAGGCAGCTGCGATGGTGTACTGTCAGCTAGAGGAGCATGAGAGATTTGGCTCTGGGACCATGTTCACTGACTGCCTGGGTGCGCTGGCAGCTGAAGAGGTTGTTGGTGTTTCCACCACAGCCTCAGGAGTCTGGCTGCTTGGTGCATGGACAAGAGGCTGAGTGTGGCATGGTGGTGTGAGCACAGAAGCACATGGGGCAGGATTTTGGTGGTTATCTTCTCAGCTCTGGTGTTGGCCCACTCTGAGCAGCACAGAGGCTTGCTATCTTGGTTTCCCTGCAGGGGACTGAGCATTGCCTCCTGGGCAGAGCAAAGCTAGTTTTCATGCTGTAATTTTGCAATGAAATCCATGAATCCTGCAAGGCTCCCATTGGGTTCAGTGGGATTTGTATTGGGCCAAAGGGTCCCAGCTTAGCCGTGTGGTTGCTGATATCGATGATGGACAGGGCTGTGAGGTTGGGGTGGCAGCCTTCAACCTGCGGACTCTCCACATTCTTTTTGGGAATGAGTCTGAAAGTATGCATGGATGAGCTCAGTGCCCCTGCTGTCCTGTTCCTGAAAAGCTTGGAATTGCAGCTGCTTGTACATCCTTCATCTGCTCATCCATACTTGTCTTTACATTTCCTTCTCTCTGGGCTTTGGCATGTCTGTCATCTTGAAGTTCAATTGATTCCTGTCTAGCCTGCTTCATCAGTGCTTCTGCTCCCATGCTTCAGCTTCAGGTTGATCCCCCATTCTTGCTTTTCTGAAGCGCTGTTTTTACAATCAATTACCCTTTTTTTCACTAACCCTTTTAAGCTTGTACATCTTCCAGTGACATTCTGCTGTGCGTGTACAGGTTGTGTATTAATTGTCTTGCTTCCTTCCCATAACTTCATGAAGAACTGGGCTTTTTTGCCCTCCCGTGCCCCTCTTTTTTTCCTGTATTCATATGGAGAATATTAATCTCATCTCATCGTTTGTACTTTGACTATTGCCACCACACTGGTCTTTGCAAATTCCATCTTGTTACAGCATCTTGAACCCACATAGATTGGGATTACCATTGCAATGGAATGAGTGGAAATAATGAAATAAGTATAGTGGTCCTCAGAGCAAGGACATGTGGAGGGACTTTTTATAAGAGTAAATAGTGATAGGACAAGGGTTAATGGCTTTAAACTGAAAAAGGGTATATTGAGAAGAGATATTAGGAAGAAGTTCTTGCCTGTGAGGGTGGTAAGGCGCTGGCATATGTTGCCCAAACAAGGTTTGGCTGCCCTATCTCTGGCAATGTTCAAGGCTAGGTTGGACGGGGCTTTGAGCAACCTGGTCTAGTGGAAGGTGTCCCTGCCTGTGGCAGGAGGTTGGAACTGTGTGAGCTTTAAGGCCCCTTCCAACCCAAACTACTCTATGACATGACCTGTGTGACCATCAACTTCACTGACAGGATACTAAATGTTGGTGCAAATGAGCACTGTAGTTGGGAGTCCGAAGGAAGGTGATGTACTTCTGTGGATGCCTATCTATGTGAGAGAGTTAGTATTGAAGAAAACATCTCTCAACTTTGACTACCAGCTTGATGACGATGGGATCATCCTCTTGGTTTGATATGCATAAGGTACTGTATAATGAAGCTCTGATTGTCAGCCACAAAAATAATAGTTTAACAGTGATCATCACTGTAATAGGAAAGAAATTATGAAAGAGTAGCATATTTTTTTTTTCTTTATCCAAGCATCCTTGTTGAGAAATCACAGTGTTAAAAAGGGGCTTGCTTTTGTGAGTGCAATATGCAGCCTTATTGTACTGTCATTGAATTTAGTAGGAAGCACACCAGTGATTTTATTTATTTATTTGTTTTAAGAGTCAAGTTTCTATGACGGGTAATTTCAAAATAACTTTTATTTTTGTCATTATGAGTGTTCATTTTTGTGTGTCACTTGTCATGAATAGAAAAAATGAGACTTGAAAAGTACTTAAACTTTGTGCCGTTACAGACCAAATCTGGTCACTTTGACTAGATTCTGAAGAGACATAGACATGTATGAATTGCAGAAAAACAGGCATATAGCCTTGTTTACATGTTCTTTGACAAGTAATTAGGAATTACTCATTGCCTGAGTTGAACAGTGCAAATAAAACAGAGCATCCACAGGAGGCAAATTTAGAGCTACTCAATTTGTTTGCATGGGGTTTAAGTCAGGAAGACTTCGTCAGTTGGTCTCTACGTTGCTGGATTAGTCTCTAGGGCTGCATCTCCACAGCTGAAATTTAGCAAAGGAAGGGAGGCTGGCAGAACTTGCCTTTGTGCTTCCATAGATCCATCCAGGTCATTCTGGGTGAGCTGCAATGGCAAGGTTTCACTCCCCATCTCCAGGTCATTTTGTTGTTTGATTCTTAGGGGTTAGAGACAGGTTCTGTGCTGGGAAGTTTTCTAAAAAAAAAACAACAAAAAATAAAATTTAGAAAAATTTCATGGCTTTGCTAATATTTAAAACACAACACTGCATCAAATGAGGGTTTAAATACTTGTATTAGAAATGGGTGTGTGATAGCTGTATGAAGCTGTATTGTACTCATTGCAAGCTCTAGTAGTGACATAGTTCAGATGTAATGGGCTGTCATACTTACAATGCTTACAGTAGAGGTGGAACGGTGCAATGTTTGGTGATTCAGGGGAGCACAGGACAGCCATGGAATTGGGACTTGCAGCAGGAGGTCAAGTGAAAATGAAAGGGGAGAAAATACAAAAGGAAATTGATGCTCCAGAGGTCTACTCTGGGGTTTTGTTTTGGTTTCTCTTTTAAGTGTGTGTTCGTGGCACATTGCACAAATGATACTCCTGGAAGAGTACAAATTGCTTGTGTTTATTGCTTATAGCTGTTTTACAGCACTCCTTGAGTAACAGGAACACCTATGCAATCTGGTGTGATGAATGAGCCAGGAGCAGTGCAGGGCTCTGATGTTCTGGGGCAGAGCGTCTGCTGTAGCTTTGAATTCAGAAGCAATTATCATCTGATTAATTTTATTTATTTATTTAAATGACTGGAGAATTGCTGTATTCTATCATTAGACTTGCTCACACTCAAAATTAAGCTAGAGCAGCTACTAAACATAATCTAGCAATGTGCAAATTTGACATGTACCATTTGTTTTGAATTGGTGTCATATTCTCCTTATTCGTTTGCTTGTAGTCGGAGTCCTGGGAGATGGTGCATATCAGGAGCATTATTTTAGATGTCAAGATCTTACAGGGAAATTAAATTTGGAATTTATTTTAAAAGAGTAATGGTAAGAAGACATGGAGACCAAATAGAAAGCCTTTGTGTGTGGCTTTTTCATTTCATTTTATAGTTGTCGTACTACTTTAAGCTGATCTTTGCCATCACAATAATTCATTAGCTGGTTTCCTTTGGTAGTTTCCTAAATCCATAAGCTGTATTCCTCCATAGCACTATTTGGTTTCTGAAAGCTCTGTTGCCTGGCTGCAGATTTCTTAACTTACTCCACTAAATCTCCTGGCCCAGTAATGAGAATTTTCTGCAGAAATATTTTTTCCATGTGACCTAGAGGATGTGTTTTTAATAGAATTTCAGAGTTATGACAGTCATGTTCCGTATTTTGCATTTCCATGCAAACATAAAATGTAACCACACGGCTGCTTGGAAATCGGTTGAAAATAAGTATGGCAAAACTAAGAAAGGTTTCCTTAAACAAATACAAGAGGTGTTTGTATGAGACGTTATGGTAAAATGCTTTCATGGTGAAGAGTTTTTAAGTGGTTTGACTATGTAAGGGCTTATGAAGGAGGGAAAATGGCTTTGCTGTGATTTTATTTGATTTGGTTCATGGGCATCTCAAGGAACTATAATTATGTCAGTGACCTGCTCCAGCTGAAAAGATTGTAGCACAGTAAGATTGGTTAACTGTTGGCTGAAAAAAATCCCTTCTTTTCTGTTATTTTCTTGCTTCTGTCTTAAATATTTGGTGGCAACACAGGCAAGTTTGTATGACAAATGTATGTTAAAGTATTTCTGACATTGAATACCAGAGCAAAAGTCATAAGTAACTCTCCTTTTCATTTTTTTTTTGAATTACAGACATATGGGTCTCTGTCATAATTACATGTGCTAGTCCGAGATTTAAATGCATTACACTTTATGCACTTGACTTATGAAATGAACATTAGTCTTTGAGGAGGTGGGCCAAACCTGACACTTACTCGTGTAGAGCAGATACAGTTCGATTTATGCAGTCCTCCATTCTTTCCAAATGGTTTTTGATTACATAAATAAGTAGGTAATTTTTCTCTTTCAGAACTTTGCAGAAAACACTATGAATGAGCTCCTTGGCTGGTATGGTTACGATAAGGTTGAATTGAAAGATGGAGAAGATATTGAATTCAGGAACTACTCAGCAGATGGGGAAAGCCGCCAGCACATTTCTGTTCTTAAAGGTAATGTGACTTCATGTTTCTGTGTTCATGCAAAGAAGGATTAATATTTCAACCTCTTGGAATTGGCATATGTTAGGAAGCGTGTTCTGCTGCTTGCTTTGTTGTTGGTTTACATAAAAATATCACAGAGTGCCTTCTGGTCTGAGGAAGCCAATAGGGTATGGGGAAACTCCCTTAAAATTACTGTTAGTAGGCACTTAAATACCTTCACAAATAATACCTTTTGCGAGTCATTTGAAAGTCCTGTACCTGTGGTATTAATCAACTGGAAAAGAGGGAGCACTTTCTTAGCAGTGTGGCTTTAAGGAACCCTTTTGCTTTCAAAACTGAGGCTTTTTGGCTATAGATTTTTAAAATGCTGGAAGATTTTGAGCTGGGATATTCACAACACATGTAGGAACGAGAGTGAATATTTCACAAAAGGGTTCTCACCCATGTTTGTACTGTACTGTCTCCTGCAAATGTTGTAGAAGTTCTCCAGGATTGGAATTTGTTTGGAACAGCGTTGGATCTTCATGGTTCAAAATGTAAAGGATGGGATCCAGTCTTGTTAAGCCCTTCAGTTTCTGCCTTCTGACTCTTCCGTCACAGGGAACGGGTAGGAACTTGTAATCAGAGTAAAGGGAATGCTGTATCTTGACTTATCCAGCAAGAATTCCTCAAAGATTAGGTAAACAGAGGAAATGTGGCAACTTTTATGTTCTTAGACTGCCACTTTTCAGTACATTTGTGTTTGAGTTTTCTTTCTGATGGTCCACAGAAGCTCTGTACTCAGTGAATGTTGCAGTGAGTACTGGTATCAGGGAGACAAGGTGGAAAACTTAGAGCTAAAGGTGAAATAACCTGTGTTAAAATTGAATGTTTGCAGCTTGTTAGTTCTGTAGTGGCATTGGTGATCAATATGTATTTTTCATTGAAAATATGATGTCATTAAGCTACCTTTAAATAAACCTGTACTTGAGTAGTGATGTGATTCATTTGTTTATGTGTTAATAAATAGATCTTTTATTGAATGGTTTATGGCTTCACTCTATGCCTGATGAAATTTGTGATATACTTTTTTTATAGGCACATGATCTGAATCATATGTTTTATGTACCAAAGAAAGATGTTAAATATGTGTGGCAGGTAGAAATCTTTGGTGTATGCAGTCTATGGGAGGGAAAAAGTTGTGTTTCTTTTTCTGAGGGACAGGAGGAGAGGGGATAATAAGAATTAAGTCCTACCCCATAGCTAACTGATGTGCATTAGAGAAATTCCTACAAGTAAGAATCCTGAGGTAACTTGGGATTAAAGAAGTAGAATAACTGTCATAATTTCATGTGCACTTTGCTGTAATTTCAGTGTTTTGTTTCTTTCTTTAAATTTTTTCAATTACTACTCATATTATTGCTAGAGAATTAGGAATTCTTTTATTTCTCAATTTATGCTTCTTGTATTGGTGAAGTTATGGTACACTGAATGTGATCACCGTGCAAACAGTAGGATAGGAATAGGGTGTCCTTGATTAAACCAGGCATACTAAGGATACGCATAAGGAAATAATTCTATCTTAAAAAAAAAAAAAAAGTGTGAATTTTATTAAAAAAAAAAAAGGTGCATTTCTGAAGAATACTGGCAAGTATCCATTTTTTAGAAAGAGGAAATATGTAGGAGTTACTGTGCACTCTTCTTGTATTAGGGTAAGTAATTTCATGAGAATATTGGTGAAAGTATGTAGGTGCATTTAAGAAATCTAGGTGTCATACTGTACAATGTGCTCTTTGTGTTTTACAGAGAATTCTTTGCCAAAACCAAAATTACCTGAGGACAGTGTTATTTCACCATACAATATAAACCCAAGCTACCCAGGGCTTGCCACAGGAAATGGACTATCAGACTCACCAGCAGGGTCGAAGGATCATGGGAATGTACCGATTATTGTCCCATTAATTCCACCACCTTTCATAAAGCCACCAGCAGGTAAATCCTAATGAATGTTTAAAAATGGTTACTGTCATTGACACTTCCTGAGATTGCTAGATCATGACATCTTAGTGATGGAGCTAATTTTGACATGTTTAAAAACAGTCACAGGGAACTTTAAAACAGAGTGAGTGACTTTATTTGTTGGTATTCTTGAAAAACTTCTGCAAATGCAATGACAACAGACTTGTGCTGCTTGTGACTCTTAGCATGCTGGATTATACTCTCAGCACTTCAAAAACATCTACTTTTTTAAAAAAAAAAAAACTTTGTTCTGATGAATGAAGGCTTTAAATAAGTTAATGGAAGATGATTAAATTAAAAATGGGCTCCATGAAAGAAACAGTGGAAGAGTCAAAGCCAGCAAATCGTATTGTGCCTTTATATCAGGTTAACAAGCTCATCCTAGGAGAACTGTCTCTTGGCTGTTACTGAAATCCCTGACCGTTGTCTCTTGAGAGTTTAATACGAGCATGACTATTGGGGAGACTGTACTGACATGTTTTACGTTTTCATTAGTTTTTTATCAGGAATGATTTTATAACATGCCAGTCCTGAGTTTGAGTGAGAAATGATGTATTCCACACTGCATGCTCTTTACCATAATCTGTGAAAGGAACTCTTAATGGCTACACCAGGGTGATTAATTGCTGTGTTACTGTTTACTGCTGTACATAGTGTGATTAATTGGTAGATTTAGGTAGGAGCAAGCTCAATCCTACTTCTGTGGATGTCCATGGGTGTTGCTCTGGGTTATTTTGGGTGACCGACCCACTGAGGAGTACAGGCTGACTTGCAGTACCTACCCAAGTGCAGTAGCTGTCTGCACACAGAGGGACAGTTAGCTAAGGAGTCCCCAGCCGGTGTGAGGATGCTCCTGCAGAGGCAGAACAGCTTGTAGGATTGGGTCCCAGGTGTAAGATGGTCACCTCAGCCCTTTGTTGCGTTGACTAAAGGTAACTGTAAAATACTTACTGGTCCACGAAAGTGTTTGCCTGCTGACAGTCATGGGATAAACTACAGTTGCCCCTCCCAAATTATTTTTTAAGCCATTGAGTTTTTATTTCTAAAAGAAGTATACTAATATGCTATGAATAATTTTCAAATGTTACTCAATATGCATTCCTTGCCAAAGACTTTTCATGTATTTTATATGATATTTGCTAATTACCAAAGCTATTTGGGCCCATTCCTGCAGCCTTTACACAGCTAAAGATCTCGGGCCATATGGGCTGGATCCTCAGCTGTTGTTGATTTGGCCCTAAAGCTTTAATCAAGGGCTTGTGCCATCCCAAGCTATTTTCTCCTCCAATCTGAGTCACGAATGAATCCAGGATGCTGAATTTGTGGTATGTGAACACAAGGCTATAACATGCATTGTGCAAATTGCCACAGTTGCTGGATTTTTACGACATCAAGCAAGCAGGAGGAGATGGAACTGTGAAGTAGAAAAACAAATTACTGCAACAGTGGTTAAATGGGCACAGGGGAACCTCATCCAAGTCAACTGCCTTCTGTTCTTTGCCTGTCCACCTACCATGTGTGATCCCATATTCAAATGTAGTGCTAAAGGTAATGTGCAGAGAAGGCTATTAATAAATACTTTACAACTTCAGGTTTTTAATTCATTAATTCTTAATGAATATCATTGTTTTACTTGCATAGGGGATATAAATACATAATCTCTGCCTCCTCTGACTTAATCCCATGGTCAGGAAATGAGCAGTAGATTACCATGACTTCTGAGCAGATGAGCATATTTATCTCACCTTTGTTTTAGAGAACAAAGTTTAGTAGGACCGGAGAGGGAGGAGACCCACAACCTTTGTGGGATTTGCAATAAGCATCAGTAGTAATTGTTTTGTTTTTATCTTAGGGCGTAGATGCCCTAGTCATGATCACCCAAAGAGCCTGGCAAGAAACAACTGGTGGATACAAGTAAAAAAGGGAGTACAAAGGAGCCAGGAGAGCCAGTGTGTAAGGCAGTGGTCTTGGCACTGCACTTTGACACCATTTTGTGGGCACTACATCAAAGCAGAAAACTTCAGAGTGATACAAAACCAGACAAGAGTAACTCTGGGGATGTTTTCTCAGAACCCCTCACAAGCACAGGGATGACTTTGGAAACAGCATAAAGGTGCTTCTTAAGAGTTGAGCAGGCAAATGAAAAAGACATCATTAACTGCTAGAGCTGAAAGTTGACATTTTCAACATGAGGGAGTGAAGGGCTGTGACTGGCCTGCCGCAAGAACAGAAGCTGCTTACATTTGTTCAGGTTAGTAAAGGAAGAAAGGAAACAGCTGGGAGAGGCAGAAAGAGTCCAAGAGAGAGCTTCAAGGTTAAAATGCTGGGCAGAGAAATGGACTTTTGCCACACATTCTGAGTGGATGGGCATAGAGCAAAGTTACATTACAGGCCGGAGGGAAAACCAGGTAGTGCTGCACTATAGTGACTGAAGTACTGAGAATTAGATGGGGAAAGCTTTTATATACTGTGCAGGAGAAAAATCCACAAGATTTAAATATATCTCAAAAGAGAGTGCCTACAGATGGAAGTGATATTTAAATTGTGAACCTGAACGACAGGAAAGATGATGGTGTGGTCTGCTGTTATTGAACAAATAATGAGTGAGCAGTCAGGGAAAAATTATTAAGACTTAAATTCTTGTTGTATTGGTCTTGATCTGAAGGGTTAGCACCGGTAAAGAAGTGTCAGAGAGACAGGCTGAGGTATTAATTTAGACAAGAGAGCAGTGGTGTGGAGAGGATAAGCAGATCCAAGAAACAGTCACAATGAATTATTAGTTGAATGATTTTGGCAGATAAGATGCTATACAGATAAGAGAGAGAAGAGAAAGAGCAGAAGCCTGAAGGGATAAATGGGAAGAATACCCTGCAATGTGCACTGGTGTAACAGTTGTGCAAGTAGAAGCAGCGCTGGGGTAAGGCAGAGTCAGGAAGCCAAGGGAAACAAGTTCTTCAGGGAGGCAGATATGATTCTTGGTATCAGGAGTTGTTAGCAGAAGTAAGAAGGAGGAGGAAGGAGTACTGATCCTCAGCTATGTCTAGGAAGCAGTCACCGAAGATTTCAGCAAATAGGTCTTTCTTGAGCATGTTGGAAAACTTAGAACAGTGTCCTGTCTGCATTCTTATTTTGTATGAACTGACTAAAACCTTGGACAGGAACAAAATTACCTTTTCCTCCCCCCCTCCACTTATTTTACAAGAAAGTGTTGTGTGGGTTTTAGTTTTGTTTTTTACGGGTTGTTTTTTTCTTTTTCTCTCCTCCTTTTGAAAACCAAATGATGAGCAGTCTGACTAAAATTGTACTTCCAAGCTGTTCAGCTCTCTGCGTTAGTCAAATGAAATATTGGGTAAGAATTTGGCTATACAATGCTGGAAAACGTTAAGAGTTCAACCTGACCTAGTATGAACAGCTCCAACAGACACTCTCTCCTTGCTGTATCCAAGAACTACACCTGAAAAAGGCTGAGTTAAATGCCTGGGTGCTCTGTGGTGCACTGGCTGTCTACAGGCTCGGGTTATGACTTGTTGGTACAGGGCGCTAAATCCAGTCATAGGAAGCCTCTGCTAAAAGGATGCCACTGACTCAGATCTGGAGGCTGTTTGCAAGAGCAGCATCAGGCAGGTGAACCATGCTCAGGCCGTGCCCAGATGAAGTGGGACTTTATCAGTCAGCATCAGCCATCTGACCTGCATCTGGAAGCAAAGAAGAAGTCAGTGCGGCCTCCAGAGGGTTGGTGTAATAGTCTCCTTGTGGCTGATAACTGTCCTTCTTGTCCAGCAGGCTGGTAACTATGTTTACTGCTAGCAGCAGACTCTTGAGTGATCTTCAGGGTTAGTCTCCAGTGCAATCCTTTGCAACAAACTGATATTAAAATTGGTTCTGCTTGATGTTAGAAGATTCTTATGTTCTACACAGCAAGGTAAAGAAAGTGTTTTATTTGGGGTTCCCCTCATTAAAAATTACATAGAAATAGCAAAAAAAAAAAAACAACCCAGAAGTGAAATAGCCAGGAATGACCTAGAAACAGAAACCCCACCACATCTGTGCAGGGTATGTGGCTGTAGTGTGCAGCGTGCAAACATCCTAAATTATTCTGCAGCCCTTAGTGGTAAATCTAAGAGGGCACTTAGGGTGACTGCCCTTTTGCACAGACAGGTTTGAATGGCTGTTGTTACATGGGATGAAGAAAGGCTAAAATCAAGATTAGTCCAAGAATGCAAAAAATTCTTTCAGTGCAAGTGAGAACTTGCTGCCTCCTTCGCCTGGCACCTGCAGCGCCTGCTGGAGGCTATGTATGGTGTCTCAGTTTCCCTATGTTTTAAAGAGTGCTCTTTGGTTTACTTTCTCTTGTGATCCCCATGGCAGTGCTTTGGTAGGGGGAGGTACAACTGCTGGTTGGTCTAGCCTTTGAGCATGGGTGTTGGCAAAACTCTTCCCTTTCTTGCCTCCTTCTGTGTGTACAAGTGATGCACCGGGCACATCTGCTGTTCTAAGCATCCCACATAAGAATCGGCTCCCTGGCATGCTGTGCTCTGAGAGAAGGTCACTGTCAAGGGACAAAGTGGAAGGGGAGGTAAAGAGAATTATGGCATTCAGTTGACTGGGATTTCCACAGGGGAAAGAAATGCAAGGGGAAAAATAATGCTCCTTCCCAGGGTTTTCACAAGGTAATTAGTATTTGGGAAAGGAAATAGGATTTAAATCCACCAACTTGCAGATCGGAGTCTCTACATAATGTTTGGTTCAGAGATTTCCAAATGATAACAATTGGGGTCGTACCAAAAGTTACTAGAAACTTGTGAAAATGAAGGAGGAATGGACTGGAGGAATTGCATCTGTTGAGATAAAAATATCTTAAAGGGGGAGCAGGAGCATTTCCGTTGCTGACTACCTTGTAAAATAGGCCTGTGACCTAAGTTGGCAAGTAAATGTTATATTTAAATATTTAAGCAAGTAACTAGGTATTTTATAGAAAGGAACAATTGATTTTCTGTGTTACAGTTTAACATAGCTTTAGATTTAAAGTTATGGGATTTTTTTGTAAATATAAGTATACATGGGTAACTTGGTGAAACGTGTGGGATTAAATAGTCTCTGATCTGTGACCACTCTGGAATTGCCCATGGTAACCTCTCTCAATATTTAAATTGTATTGGAGGAATCTGGAAGCACAAAAGATATTTTAAATGGTAGTTAGCAGGGCAGTAAAAATTAATTCCAATATCATCTGTCTAAATTCACCAGGGAATTGGTTCTCTGACTGCATTACCAAGAAGTCTGATTCCAGGCAGAACCTAGTGGCACTTTGCCTTAAATAAAGACCATATTATCAGATCTAATTAGGTCTGTATATTGAGGAGACTTTCATTTTACTATGCTCTGGATCCCTGTTCGGTACTTCTCAAATCTTATTGCAGTTACTGAAGAGCTTTAACAGTTTCTCTAACTGCAGGTTTAGCTCTCTAGTAAAGATCACTGCAACAAATCCTATAGTTGCTACTCTTCAAATTCTTTCCCCTGTTTTCAGTTTGAAACATCATCTAATTTACACTGATTGTAGGGGTATTAGTGCCTGGTTTTTAAAATGCCAATGGTTGCCAGGATGCCTGCCCCATCTAGCCCACTGTTGATGTCTTTTGCCCTCTGTTGAGGGCCAAGTGTTTCCTTTGTGCTAAAAAGAAAATAACTAAGTCCATGTATGCACTTTAATAGCATACATTCAAAATACCCAGGGATTCCCCCCCCCATTAGCTGAAATAGGTGCCTTTTTGTTTGCATGCTTAAAACTTGCCTAAATGCCAGCTTTTAATTGTGTTGTGCATTCAGTCCTTAGTGAACTATGCATGAGAATGTGCCTCAACTCATGCATAGAAAACGTGGGCAAGCCCTGGTTCCCCAAAATGATTTTTTTAAAAGGAGCTGGGACACTTTGCTTTATTGGCAGTCATGAACTTCAAGATACTGGTCCTTAAAAGGAAATGCATTGGAGAGCCCCTGAGGTATTTCCATAGCGATGGTTGCAGCAAGCTTTCTGTTGTCAGCCCTTTTTTTCCTCAGTCTCTGTCCTGTAATTACTTTTCCCAAGGTACTTTCTGTACCTTAAGTTTGTCGCATACCCCATTTATTTAGAGGATCAGTGCTTAAGTGCTGTCATGAAGGGATCTGCAGCAATGTCTCAGGAGTTTTGTTTGTTCATTTTTTAGTTAGAGATTAATCAGATAAAGTATCTTGGGTGTAAGAACACTGACTCTAATGGTTCTGCCTTGCTTGGCATCATCAACCTCAGGAACTGCTTTGGGATGAAAAATCTGAATACATGATACTTGGTTTTCTTCAGTGGCAAGCTAGGGTTTCAGGAGCAGCAGGCGGGTAACTCAGAATTAACCATTCTGAAATCCTGTTAGGTCCCAGTGGAAACAGTGAGCCTTGGCTGTTAATGCTGCAGATGCTGGAGTCAAGTTAAGATCTAATGTCTTTAAAATGGGGTTTGCAGCTTTTCATTAGAAAGTAGTGGTGAAAACAGCTAAAATAATTTAAGATGTGTGCCAGTGGATTTAGCGCATTTCCCAACAAAGGGTTACAAAGGGTATTATAGCTCTCTGCCCAGAAAACTGGGATCCACACTGCCTGTGTGAGGGAGTGGGATGCAGCAAAGAGGAAAAAAAAAGAGGAAAACAGAAGAAACCACTAGTGGGAAGACACAGCTTCTGATAGCTGTGATGGAAGGAAACTCATACCAGGAAGAGATGGGTGATGGGGAGACACTGAGAAGGGATGGGGTACCGAAACGCTTTCTGTATTAGATCGCAGATACAATGGCAAAGGTACAGGTTTCACACAGGCTCACTTGGTCCAGGGAATATGTACCCTTTGAGATCTCAGTTCCAATCCCTGAATCATCTTGGGTTCCTGCACAGCAGGATTACTTCTGTGCTGTGGTTGGGCACCTTCAGGAGTGATATTTTCTTCTTGCCAGAAGGGTTGAGTTTCTATTTCTGAATTCTTTGCAAGGAAATGTGGAAAGTAAAGTTTTGAAGTACTTGCCCGTAATCTGCAGGATTAGAGCTGTAACTACATTTAATTTCACCCAGATTCTTGAAACTGGAGTTAAAAATTGAAAAGAGGTATCATTTAGGTTGTGGTAATAATAGAATGTTGCAGCCTGAAAGTTAGCAAACTGATAAGGATTTATCTCCAGAATTCTAGGGATTTTAGAATCATCCTGCTAATCACTGTAGGCCTTGCTGGGTTGCTTAGATAAAGGGACAGAGCTGTAAGTGATGGATTTACTCTGTTGTACTAGTTGCCTTCCTTCACTTCCCCCAGCTCTTCAAATTACGGCTCCATATAAGATCGATTAGTGTAAACTGCTACTCATTGGGTTTAAGAGGAACAATTTTCTGCAGCTCATTCATACTGGTTTGAAAGGGAAAAAAAAGAAAAACCAAAAAAAACCCAACCAAACATTCTGCTTAATTAAGACCTAAAGAGGCGGTGCAAACTTTTGATGATTAATTGAAGCATGCTTTAGACTGATGCATATTTAGTTATTATAATGTGATAATTTTATCTTGTTATACAAACTACTCCCTTTGGGAGCATGATTTAACACTGCAAACACTCAGTGTTTATTGCATTGTTCATTATGAAAAATACACAAGCTAAAATCTGCAAGAAGATGCATCTGAACAGAATCTTTGTGGTGAATGCAGGGAGTACTGCTTCCACCTGTACTGACACAACCCGGGGCAGAAGAACACAGTATTGGGACTTTCACAATAGCTCTCCCTGTGAAGAGATGAGAACTCAAAAAAGCAAAGGTTAGGGTTCAAATTCTATGCTGTGTATGGAAGGAATATCTCTTTCTATTACCTGGTGTAATCATAGAAGGCAGCAGTATGTATGTTTTGCTGAAAACTCTTCTGTTACTATTCTCTTGTCTCTGTGCCAATTCCTTTTTGACTCACTGTAGGAGTACCTACCTGTCATGGGTGTGACAGATCTAAGAACATGCTAAGCACATTGCAAGAGCAGGCCATAATGTTGCAGGACCTGATGGAGAAAAGAAATACATTTGTTAAAAACCAGTTTCTTTCACTTCAAAATTATCTGTACTAGGATTTGAAAATGTTATTTTTGTACTTTGTAAACATGTGTCAGCCTACTTACACAAGTCCTAAAAGTGATGGGGAATGATCTTCATCAGAAGAGCTGATCTGGTGAGAGCTCACATGATAGACATAGGCATGCAGTCAGCATGAGCTCACGTTACTCGAGCAGATATGCTAAGCCAGACTACCAGCACAAGTTTGTCTATGAGCAAAGGAGAACATTTCAGACATAGAATACTGATGTAGTTACTGTGGAGAAGCTTTCTTAGGGCAGATCTAATCAGAAAAACATTAGAATAAAAATTCAAGACTGATTTCACTTAAGCAGTCTCAAACTTACGGATTTGAAATTCCCCGCTTCCGATGTTCTCATCACCACAGGTTCTTCTTGCTGAGTATTCTAGGAATGCAGATTTGATACGTTTTCCTGAAAGAAGGGCAAAAGTCTGGTAAAGTGATTTTTAAAGACTTTGGCCTCATGAAACAAAGGTCTGTGAAGAAGTGAGAGGGTTTTATCTTTAATGGAAAATATGAATTTCTGTTTTCAGATTATTCTAATTTGAGTTTAGCAAAAGGCAGCAATTGAAGCACGAGATTTTGGCTTTTCTTATTTCACTCAGTCTTAATGTTTTGAAGTTTAAGTTACTGCTTCCCACTGCTGTGATTGTAATGGTAGAAATACATGGACTGTTACTTTTCTGTTAATGTTGCAGTCCTCTTTTTCAGTCACTAAGCTTAATACACTGTAATGAAACATCCCTATTAGTTACTTTCACAATATCTGCTCAGACCTCTACTGCAACCACTGTCAAGATGGAAAGCACATGATCAGATTTGGACCTTTATCATTGTCCTCAGCTGTCATCCAAGCTCATAGGACATGGCTCTGTATCTATCCCAGGTACCAAGAGTGGGTCCTTTTCTCTGCTTTTCTTAGCTTCACTTGAAGCTGAAGAAAGGATTGGATTTTTAGAGCCAGTCTTCCTCCCACTAGGTTGCACAGGGCTCTTGTTGATGGTCCTTAGGGAATTAGTCATGTGGTACTGGATGTTTTCTTTTTCCACGTGATGAACTGCATTACAAGAAATAAAGAGTTGCATCAGAAATTGACTTGGGCAAACCTACGCCTGATGGAGCAAAGATGACTTAAAAAAGTGACATATTAGTGCATTGTTTCGGGCAGCACATACTCCAGACTCCCTTCTGAAGTACTATTTCCTGGCTGTTTTACGTCGCCATACTCAGCTAATCCTTTTGTAGCAGTCTTCCCAAGTCTATTAAATGGAAGAGACATCTATTTTTTATTATTGCTACTACTATTATAAGGATTATATTGTGACCATTCTTTGATGACTGGGATGAGAAGGGAGTAAAAGAGAGAAATAGTTGAAATTCCTTGTATTTAGGCACACTCCCCTCTTTCAAAATGATTAACATTTTCATCAGTATTGATAATGCCTCCTGGATATCAGCTGTCTGTTCCTGGAAGTGCAGATGGTGGCTGGAAGTAGCAGTTTGTAGATCATTTTCTGCTGTTTTATTGACTGTCAGATCCATGGACCACAAGTGAAGCAATGCTGCTTCAAAGGATTCCTCGTGAGGTGGTGATGATGTTCTACTGGTCAGGGCATGGTAAGACAACAACTCAACAGAGTAAGTGCCTCTTCCTCTCCTCCGTCTATCTCAGAGGAAGCCTTTAGCAGAATGTGGTGGATTGAGCTTTACTGTCCTGCATAACCTCCCTCAGAGAAGTGTGTAATGCGACTTTTCCATGTAAACAGCTGTTGCTGCTGCTGGAATGCTGTGGAATTGAAAATGGACAGTTATGTGGTCTTTCTTATCACTCATGGGAGAAGTTCATGTGTGTCAGTGAACAGCAGTTGAATGATGGCTGAGGGGTTTCCCCAATTAAGCCCTTCATCAGAGCCCCTGAGAATCCCAGTGGTGGAGCTCTGTGCTTCTATAAAACTGTGCCCCAGATGAGCCAACCTGCTTTGGAAAGACCCACTGTAGCATGTACTGTGCCAGTGAAATCTCTTTCAGCTCTGTAATTTCCTTTTTTTTTTTTATGTCAGTTACCTGCAGCAGAAGTGAAGGCTTTAGAAAGGTACCATTGGTCACAGATCTTCTGTTTTCCAGAGATAAAGTGCATCTTATCGGTAGGAGAATATATGTTGCTGTTACCTGAAACAAGAGGTTGCAGTCTGTTTGCTTTGGTTCACAGCGTATTATGTTGTCCTTATACATTCAAAGGGGCAAGTTCAGTCTGTAAGGAATTAGTTTATTATGGTGCAGAAGTAGCTAAATTAGTGCCCCTTTGTGAAAGCTTAGTACTTTAAATGGCTCAGGGTAGAAATGGGGGGAAGAGCTCTTGGGCTGCGCTGGAGTTGTTAGAATCCTGACCAAGGCTGTCCAGAGGGAAAGCTGTGATGACACTGCAACACCACTGCAGCGTTCCTCTGTGCCTGGCTGAGATTACAGCCAGCCCAAGGGCAGGCTTCTTGACCTTATAGGTGGCCAGTGATAATTTTGGCCAAATTGTTTTGATTTCCCTTGATGTTCACTATATGAAAGCATTTATAATATTGGCAAATCCCAGTCTAAAGGGTAAGTGATAAAATACATTAAACACAAATCTGTGTTTTAACTTAGCCTTAAATATGCTTTTAAAGATAGACAATCTGATTAAAACTAAAAGGTTATTATTTTACATTGTACAATTTTACTTGTAGCTATAAATCATAACACAATTTGTGGAAGGAAAAAAGTTATTAAACCGGCAATATTTATTCCGTTAAGGTGAATAAAATGCAGCACGTAGTTCTGAGTTATGATACCTGGGGAAAAGAGCCAAATCACTCTGCTAAAAATCAGTTTGCCAATAATTTTACAGAATGATGACAGCGTAGCTTCAAAAACAAATCCTTTATAGGGAAATGGGATGGCTGCATGACAGACTCCCTGAGCTATGAATTCTCCACAGCTCATGGACCAGGAACTGCTTTAACAATTAGTCTCCAGGGATTACTTTTTTTTTTACAGAAGTTAGACAATGGCTCCTGTCTGTAACTGAAAGGTCAACTGTATCACAGACTAGACATGAGAACTGGAGATTTCTGAGTTTTAAGTCAGAAAGATTCCTGCTAACTTACTGTCCTGATCTGTTTAGGAAGCTTAATTATTCGTTGTGTAGTCTGTGAAGCTGGGGTAGGAATGATGACCACACAAGGATATTAATACTTTAGTAATAAGCCCTGGGTTGTTGTTTTTTTACATGGCAGAAGGTGTAGATGCCACATTTATAACACACATTGGAGAAGAGCTCAAAAGGGGTTCAGGAACTCTGCCTGAATTAAAATTTGACCAATGAGTGTGATGACTGGAAAGTAACCCAGGAGGCTTTACCACAGTGCTGCATCTTCCTTCTTGCTTGAGCCTGTTTCTGTGACTGCAGTATTCACACAAAAGCTCCCTGTTTTGTACACTACTTGTTATTTTGAAACAACACAGAAACAGAGCATTTCATGTTCCTTCTTACTTAGAAAAGGCCTTATGTTAGGGACCTGCCTTGGTGCAGTACCTCTTGGGTGTGTTTTATCACCAGCTTGCTGAGCAGAACATCTCAAGAGCTCACTACAACAGACTGCAAGTAACAAGAACAAAGCAGGAACACTCATTAAGTCTCTAGTCTCGGTTACTTGTTTAATGAAGAGTTGTGTGCTCTAAAACATGCTGAAAGCTCTTGAAGTTTCCAGAGCTTTTCAGCAAAGCAGTATTTTTTTTAAGCTAATAATCTTTCCCAGCCATCTATCTTAGAAGCTTTGCCAGTCTGTCGAGCCTGGCTGGTACAGGTCACTGACTGCCTGAGGATGGACCTGGTGATCACAGGCGTGCACAATTCAGCTTTCAAGCAGTGAGGAAGCTAGAAATAAGATGCGCCGTTGCTGGCTGTAGCTAAACGTATGTGTGCATATGTCTTGAGGAAGGTGTTTGTCTCTCATGTAAACATTGTTCTTATATTTTTGTTGTAGAAGATGATGTGTCAAATGTACAAATAATGTGTGCCTGGTGCCAGAAAGTTGGAATCAAGCGCTATTCCCTGAGTATGGGAAGTGAAGTGAAATGCTTCTGCAGCGAGAAGTGCTTTGCAGCTTGCCGAAGAGCATATTTCAAGAGAAACAAGGTAAGAGAAATAAGGAAAGATGTAATCTACATAGACATAGCTTTAATGAAGCCCAGCCTGGGTCTCATTTGGCATCTAGTAGAAGCTCTTTTCTTTTGTTTTCTCTGTTTCACTATTCACTCCACTTTCCATCTGTATTGTCTGTTGGACTGTCAGCCCTTTACTAACCTTGTTTCTTTCAATTCCCTTCAGCTCAATGTTTGGGTTTTGTGAGAGTCAGGGGATTTAAATGCTAATAAGCGCTAACATAAGAATCCTAGTTTGGGCTCAGAGTCTCAGGGTACTTGCTAGATATGCACAATGAAGAGGTGGTATCGTGGAAATAGAGTAGAGTAGGGTCTAAATATGACAGCGTCACTAAATCTCATGGTGGTAGGATCATGGTCAGTGGGTAAATGCTTTTACAGCCTAAGTCTGGGTCCCATTACAACAGCAGGCATCTTCTCACTGTAGCTTGTGAGGTCTAGTTTCTTTCTTTTAAAAAGTGTCATTATTAATAAATTATCATTGCTGCAAAATTCAGATGCTGTACAGTTTTGAGGTTGGAGTAAGCAATGTTAGAACATCTAAAGTAGTGTAAAAAAACCCTCCTACTCAATTTAAATTTAACACTGTCTAAAATTAGAATGCAATCCTAATATTGAATGTCTACAAAAATTGCTGTTATCACTGAAGTACAGTGCCTGAAAATGCCCTCTAGGTTACTTCAGTAGCTGCATTTCTGCAGCAGTATGTGTGATGTGCCATTTAAAGAAAAATAATGAAGGAACACTCCAGCATTTTTAATTGTTGAAAAAGTAGCTGTGTCCTTTTGGTGCTTAATAGTGTGAGTCTTTATATAGCTTTTATTGACTTAGGTATGTTTATTACTCATAACCCCCTTTACATTTTGGATTTCTAAATGATGCCATTTTCCCTCATGCTACAGAACATTCAAAGCCTGTGAAGTTCAAACTGAGTTCAGGTCTCTAAATCTGATGTTTTACGTTTGTGGCAATAGCAGATCATAGAATCATAGAAGAGTTAGGGTTGGAAAGGACCTTAAGATCATCTAGTTCCAACCCCCCGCCAAGGGCAGGGGCACCTCACGCTAAACCATGCCACCCAAGGCTATGTCCAACCCAGCCTTGAACACCGCCAGCAATGGAGCATTCACAACTTCCCTGG
>JASSUY010044511.1:0-22175 GCA_032466535.1 Forpus xanthops
AGAAAGTCCTTGGCCAGCCTAAACACTCCAAGCCATAACTATAAACACTGGTGTTATCAGCACTGTTCCCAACCCAAAAATCCAAAACACAGTGCTCACCAGCTACTGCTTAAAGAAAAATGACTGCTGCTCCTGAACCCATGACAATCAGCAAAAGAGCCTGTTCTGGCCAGACCGCTCCAACATGTCTTGTAAGGGCAGAGGTGATCTTGGGTGATGATCTCCCAGATGGTGATGCCTTTGCTGTGGTTTCATCAGTTTAGTTTACACAGAAAAAAAGGGAAAGGAGAGAAAAACCAAACAAACACCAAAAACTGTGTCCCAAGAGCACTGTAAGACAAAACTGTGTATGAGAGCAAGAGCTGGCAAAGCTGTACAAGTAAAAGATAAAGTTGAGCGCTCAGTCTCATCTGTGGGGCTGGGGAAAGCGGGCAGTGAAAATGCAGAGGGAGAAAGGGAGGAATGTGCAGATGGGGACAGGGATCACTGGGTTTAATGATTAAAGAGGAAAACTGAAAGTTCACTGCTCGCAAGTCATTTGTTGTTGGATGCCTCTTGAGGATGAAGAGGAAGAGAACAGAGAGAACGGATTGGAGGAGAATGGGAACATCTGAAGGAAAGTGGTACAGCTTTCCAATCAGAACCAAATAATTAAATACCCTTCCTTTATCTCTATTTCGGGCAGAAAAAAAAGGAACTCACCAAGTATAAGTAAAGGCTCCCTTCCTCCTCTCTGTTTTTCTTGAGAGGTCAGATTCTAGAGTTCATACTCAGGTATTTCTGATTTCAGCTGCCCAGCTCAGGGTCACTCTCAAGAATAGTTACCTTTTCCAGGATTTTTTGTGGACACCCACTCTGGAAATGCAGCATCTTTAAGTTAGATGTGCATACATTTACTGAAACTGAAGGAAGTTCCTGAAAATTACAAAGAGGGGGAGAGAAACATTTTACTGAGGCCTGTAGTGATAGGGATACTAGCTTTAAACTGAAAGTTGCTAGGTTTATATTGGTTATAAAGAAGACATTCTCTATGATGAGAATTAGGCACTAGTACAGATTTCCCAGAGAAGCTGTGGCTGCCCATCCCTGGCAGTGTTTAAGGCCAGGTTGGATGGGGCTTTTAGCAACCTTATTTAGTAGAAGGTGCTCCTGTCTGGGGCAGGAGGTTGGAACTAGATAAGCTTTAAAGGTCCCTTCTAAGCTAAGCCATTCTGTGATTTTACGATTCTATGATCTATAATCTAGACTTAACACAATTTGACTTAAAAGAAGTAATTAGTTACTGCATGTCCCTCCTACTATATTTGGAGTCAGACATTTCATGATTTCCTTTTGATTTATTGTCCTCAATCATTTTAAAAAGAAGCTAGTGGTTCAGTTACTTTTTTTCCTGGTATAAAGGGATATTTTGTCAATATCTCCTCTATGAGACCTAGGACTTTCCTATCCAATAGCTATACTGGACAAAATGGGGATGAAGAGGGAATGTGGAAGACAAAGCAGATAATCTAGTACTGCAGGCACAATTATAAGATATTCTATACCATTTTATGGATTTGGACTGGATCCTGATCCTTAATTGTACTGCTGAGAAAGCTTCCTGCAGGGTAATGGTTTCAAGCTGAAAAAGAGTACATATAGATTAGATATCAGGAAAAAAATTCTTCACTGTGAGGGTGGTGAGACATTGGAACAGATTTCCCAGAGAAGCTGTGGGCTTCATTCCTGAAAGTGTTGCAAGCCAAGTTGGATGTGGTTTGAGTAACCTGTCTAATGGAAGGTGTCCCTGCCCATGGCAGGAGAGTTGGAGCCAGATGATCTTTAAGGTCCCTTTCAAACTGTTTGAGGATTTTGTGATTCTGTGATCTTTAAATGATTTCTAATGCCAGTTTCTGTCTTGCAGGGGTAAGAGTTTGTATGCTGAGGGAATTACTGGAGCTCTGGAGGAGAGGATGAGAAGATATTTTGTACCTGCAAGCTGCAAATCCTCTTGCATAGCAAGCACTCAGCACAAGCTGTGTAAATGCACTTTTCTTGAACATTCTGGAAACCAAAGAGTTTCCAACATTTTCAAGGAGCCCCTGAGCTCCCACTGCCAGCTAACAAAGCTGGATTGTCGCCCTTACAGGCAGCAGTAAAGTTCTTTGGAAGAAAAGGGGTAGAGAAGTAAACAAAACAGACAAACCCCAAAGTCCCAAGGGAATAAATAGAAATAAACACAGTCAATGTGGAAATCTGTATTGATTCCTGCCATAAGATCCTCACTCTGCTTCACCTCAGGAGCAGCACTGACATGTACCAGAGGGCAGGGAGCAGGAAGCAAAGATAGGACAAGTGATGTGCTGCAGGGACAACTGGTGTGTTTTTAAGAATCATTGTGCCTTGAAGTTGTTAATATAAGCCACCTTCTAGTAGTTATACTTGGCTATTACTTAGGTAAGCAATAGGAGTGGTATTTCTTCCGGTTCGTAAAGTTTCTAGTAAAACAAGATCTTAAGGGAGCATTCACAGTTTTTTATTCTGGGGCTTTGACTACACCCTGTTAAATTACTAAACATCTATGGCCCCAGATTGCAGATTATTACCGAATTTTGATAGAATGAACAAATTAAGACTCAGAATAATGTCATAAAACTTTGTCTGACTTAAACTCAGAAATCTGATCCAGGTTAGTTCCCAAAGACGATAGAGGTATCTCCAGGAAGTTTGTCACCTGTGACTGGCATTTGTCTCAGGAAAGGAAGCTTGGTACCAGAAGCAAATGTAGTTGCCATTATCTGCTTTTCATCTGGTTGCATGGAGCTACTCTTCCCCACCATGCTTTTCCCTCTTCCCAGATATTTCACTTTGTACAGCCTCATTAATATATGTCATCATTCCTTCTTGAATTCAGATTTCTCTCTCGTTCCTCTCTTAGTCCACGTTGCATCTCCCACATTTGCTAATGATGGACTGACGCTTGCCATTCCTTTGCTTTTCCAGGAAAAGAGCTTGCGGTGCATTCAGAGATGCAGATTGTCCTGTAATTTCCAGTGAAATAGAGGAAAGGACATCTAACCTAATTTTGAAAGCTAGCAGGTCTGTAGTTGCAAACCAAAATATTTCAGTTTTCAAGATTTTTGTTATCCAAGGGTCAGGAAATACATCTGTCCAGCTTTACCAAGACCATATATGAAAGTTTCAAGTGCCAAAGTGTGGGTCAAGGCACATAGGCATTCTCCTGTCTTAAACAAGCAGCTAAATGGATGAACTGAGGAGAGGAGCATCATCTGTCCCATTAGCCGTCAGCTGCTTATTGCCCTAGGCAAAGACAACATACTGGGGGACTTTGTTATATTTTCTTTTTCACTTGGCTAGTTCTGTCTGAGTCAGTGGTTCAGACTAATTACTAGAAAATAAATAATAAAATATGTAAGAACCTCAGCAGGAGTGAATCTTTTTGCATACAGAAAGAACCAGTTCAGATCTTACAGCACAGCCAGGAAATTTAGCAACAAAGTTAACAGGAATTACAAAAAATACACTTTGCTATGTTTTTATTCACTTGCTCAGTGTCTGGACATCCTGACAGTTCTACCTTCAATTTCAAAGCACAAGGAGGTAGTGGTTGGTGTGCTGGCTTAGGCTTCATTTTGTGTTTTTTTCACAAGTGGTAGGACAGTACTGAGATGGTAAAATAACTAAAGATGTTCAGACCTAAATTATCCCACTGGAATGAGCAATGGCTTTAAACTTGGCTAGATTTAGCTTGTGTCTAAAATTAGACAAAATTTTTCTTTCAACACCCCGTTATGGTCAATGAAAAGAACCAGTTTAAACTATCTTTGATATGTGTTTTAAAAGGGACTCTGTCATCCTCTCCAGTACCTTTACTTCTCATTTTTGATTTTAGAAGAAATCCCAGAGATTAAAATTCTACCACCACATTTATCTGGTTTTAAATTAGGTAAAGAAATCTGAGTGTGCAGAATTTAAGGAAGACAATGTTCTGAAGTAATATTTTAATGCTTGAGGCACTGGTTCGAGATTCATACTTATTAACATCTGAAACAACAGTGGGATTCACCTGCCATCACTCTACTGTAGGCAGCTATGACTGAACAGGGCAGCCAAGGCTCTCTTCATACTCATTGCAGAAAAAATGTGTTGTTCCTCCTATGTATTTTAGAAGTATTTTAATACAGAACAAAATATAAGCTCGTCCTTCTGTCCACTGACTCTCAAGATAGTTGGGATATAGCTACAAATGTCCAAAATGTAGAAACATACCCTGTAAGTAGATGAATGAACATGATGGCTTTGTTTGAGACTTAACTGTTTCTTTCTGCCTTAAAGCTTTTGGTGGAACTCCAAGAGTGGGAATTCAGGTTGAATTCAGGTTTGAGCTTCTGTTTCTCACAAGATGAGAAGTATATTTATTATTGTCTATGATGCAGCCATAAAAGTATGATTAGAGCAGCAAAAACCAAAAAAAGCCCCAAGTTCCTCTCCACTGTTCCAGCTCTCTCCAATTAAAGTATTATTTGAGCTACCTTTTTTTTTTTTTTTTTGATAGCTACCACATTTAACTTGTATCTGAAATGCTATTAAATAAGATGCTCTTGGCACCATTACAGTAGTTTCAAAGCTACTGTCATAAGAGCTCCTGAGCGTGTCTGGTAAACATAATAGCACAATGTCTCTCTGTTTTCATTCCTATTCAAACTTTCTAGATGCTGTAATGAATAGGCAATGGAATAAGCTCAGGCAAATTCTGGTTTTTGAAGTTTCTGGAAAAGTTATCAATGGCGTTATAGAAGATGTCAGAAATGCAAAATTTGGAAAATCTGCATTGGGACATATTTATCATTTGATGTGTGGAAAAGGAGCTTAATCTCTATGTTAGGGTGGGGTTTTGTGGTTTGTTTTTTTTTTTTTTTACAGAATGGGACATATTTAGGATAAAATATAATTAAATAAAAGTTCAGTAAATAATGAAAGTAAGTAGTTATTTTCCTTTCACTTTATGATGTTGGGCTACTTTCAGTACCTGTTGTTTTTGTTGAGCACCTAAATTGTGTAGGTGGATGTTCAACATTACTTAAATAGCATAGGTAACTCTTTCACTTGTGTCTGTGCTAGATCTCTCTCAGCAGAGTCTTATGCCTCTCCCCAGTTAGTCTTGATTTCTAAACATGGAATAAGTAGCTTATATTGCTATAGACATCAGTTCTAGAGACTAAATTAAAAATTGAACATTTGTGATATCTGATGATTCATTGCTTACCTGACTGATACAAACCATAAATCAAACAAAAGTAGGCAGTATACCAGTATGTACCTGAAGCTGTTAATCTCTTCCAAGCATAGGTGTAACCAATGGCTTCACACTACCATGATAAAAGCAGCAAGAATAAGAATAATGAGAGTGTTGATTTGGGTATCTTGGACAAGCACCACCTGATTACCTGCCTCTGTTTTACTAAATGTGTTAGCATCAAACTACTTGCCAAGAATTGGCTGATGTTTTCCGCAGGAATATTACATGAAGGAAGATTAACAGACATTTGAAGGTATTAGCAATATCATTGGAAATAGGCCAATAAATGGAACTGAGACCTAATAATGAAAGTACTTTCCAGAACTTGCTTATAAGGATGTCTACATTGGTTTTGGTTTATTAATGACTGTATTTAGTATCCTAAACTAGAAAATTTTATTGTTTTTTTTTTCCATTAATATCCTGGACAATATTTACAAGACTGGTAGGCTAATTTATTTCATTTTCTCATGGAATTAACAAATTAAAATTCCATTTTATTTTTTCCCAGAAACACAATGTAAGTGAACGGTTTTTCAGTACTCCCTCACATCAAAACTATTCAGTACCCAGAAATGAGTGGATTAAAAAAAAAAGAAAATAAAGGTTCTAGCCTTGAAAAATAATTGCATATAGCCTTAATGCTGTGAATAGTGTATATTTTGAATCATGAGATCTGAAAATAAGACAAATAAATCTCTGTTCCAAAACTAAGAAAGGTTTGTCAGTCTTATCTGAATCCAAAATGTTTTATTACTCAAATCTGATGGACTTCAGATAATGATATTAACAACCTCAAAAAATGTTTATGAGAGTCTCATGATGATTCAGTAAATGTACATTCTCCATGATTTTTTAACTCAATTTATTTTGTTTCTTAATCTTATTTGTATGGTCCTGAATCAAAATTAGTTCATACTTAAAAGGCTAGAGACTAGCAAGTCTTTACACAAAGCTTCTCTCCAATAGATAATCAAAGTTTATTATATTTCTAGTAAAATATATTTTAGTGGAAAATGAAAAACTTTAAAATGCATATTCATTGTCTTTAAGAATAAGAAAAATGTATGTGAAAATTATCAACATATGTGAAAAGTGGGGAGAAGGATGCAGAGATGTGAACATCCACATGTAGATCATTCATTTTTTAAAATGGGTGCTTCTACTTTTAACATGGAATCATAGAATAGTTAGGGTTGGAAAGGACCTTAAGATCATCTAGTTCCAAGCTCCCTGCCAGGGGCAGGGACACCTCCCAATAAACCATGCCACCCAAGGCTCTGTCCAAACTGGCATTGAACACCACCAGTAATGGAGCATTCACAACTTCCCTGGAAAACCCATTCCAGTGCCTCACCACCCTTACAGTAAAGAATTTCTTCTTTATATCCAATCTAAACTTCTCCTGTTTTAAGTTTAAACCCATTACCCCTTGTCCTTTTAGTACAGTCCCTCATGAAGAGTCCCTCTCCAGCACCCCTATAGTCCCCCATCAGACACTGGAAGGCTGCTATGAAGTGTCCACGCAGCCTTCTCTTCTGCAGGCTGAACAGCCAAAACTTCCTCATCCTATCTTCATACGGGAGGTGCTCCAGTCCCCTGATCATTCTCACGGCCCTCCTCTGGACTTGCTCCAACAATTCAATGTCCTTTTTATGTTGAGGACACCAGAACTGCACACAATACCCCAAGTGAGGTCTCACAAGAGCAGAGGGGCAGAATCCTTCCCTCAACCTGCTGGACACCAAAACTGTACACAATACTCCAAGTGAGGTCTCACAGGAGCAGAGTAGTGGGGCAGGATCCTTCCTTCATTCTGCTGGTCATGCTCCTTTTTATGCAGCCTAGGATATGGTTGGCTTTCTGGGCTGCAAGAGCAAACTACCATCTCATATTCATTTTCTCATCGACCAACACCCCCAAGTCCTTCTGTGCAGGGCTGCTCTGAGCATCTTCTCTTCCCAACCTGTAGCTGAGCCTGGGATTGCTCTGACCCAGGTGTAGGACCATGCACTTCTTTTTAATCATCTCACTTGAGGTCCAGTACTCAGCTGAATCATTCAAATCTGGATTTATGCATGAGAAGACAATGCATTGGAGATGAGTATGATTGTAAAAGTTGCAAGCCCTTGTATTTGACCAGGACTCCATTTTCTAAAGCCATGAATCATTAAAAAAAAACCACAGAATTTTCTGATCAGCGAAACTTTTCATCACTGGTACAAGAGAGTTTCAAGCGGAGACAGAGAAGTAGCAAGATATAGTGAGCCATTTTTTGGCTATGGAGGCTGTTATTTCTACTAGTAAACTAGTTTAGTTGTTTGACTGCTATCCCACGTAGTCACCCTAGATTCCAGTTGTAGTCACTGAGAGAAATGCTGTCAGATAACAATTTAGCCCAGGCTTGGTGTTTATCACTCTCCAGAGAAACCTATCTCTTTCTATGGATTATGTAGAGAGCCTAGGGGAACTATGCATCTAGCACAGGAGATGCAGTTAAGCTAAATGAGGACCCTGTTAGCCTTGCATGCCAGTAAGCTACAGCCTTTGAGGGCTTAGTCCTACCACTGTCATCAGAATCAATTATATTCCTGAATAAAACAGTTAAATGCTGGTTAAACCCAACAGAAAGAGAGAAAAAAGTCCTTTGTGAGAAGACGGCTGGAATTAAGTTTTTTCTATAGGAAAATCATGGCTGCACTCCAAGACGGTTTAGAAGTCTGATTTGTTTTTCCTCGCATGTTCTTCTGGTACATTTATCTGCTTATTTGTTTAACGAATATGGTGTCAGTGAGAGATGCTGGATTAATGCCTTAGGGAGAACAAAGTCTTTTATTTGTCCCCAGGCATGCTATACCCATGATCCACAATCACATGTCTTCCCTCTGACCTGAAAGGACCACCTTTAAGTGTGAAAACACAGTTCAGTTTCCCGGGCCTTTTAAAACTTGCCCTTTCCTCTGAATCTACCAGCAAGGGACAGAGGGTCATTAACGCTTATTTTTATAGACAAGGGCACACTGTCAAGAATTTGATTTCACATCCAAACCTTGCTCATAATTCTGTTGGCCTTGAAATCTCCCAATATGAGGCTTGCTTTTTTTTTTTCTTTAAGGCAACTGCTGGCTAGGCTAGCAGTACTGTTTCTCTCAGTCTTTTCTGACCCTATTTCAATTCAGGAAATTATAAAGGTCATGAAAATAATAATAAAAACCCCATAAAATATTAATGGCAAGAATGTTAATACTCACTCCACATCTCTCTAGTTCTTACTTCCTCATACAACTGAGTGTAGATCTCAGTTAAAAAATTATTTTATGCTGTACTTTGCTTTTATCCAGACTCTTTCTTCTACTTTATTTTTTAACCCAGTTCACTGTCTTAAAGGTGATTGACTGAAGTTACCCATTTCTGAGTGTTTACCCTCATCCTCTCTATCACTCGTGGTAGTGGAAATCTCATGCAACATTTCTTAAATTTAACATATTATTTTCAGGTAAAGCTTACCTCTTTACAAACCCCATCTTTCCCTACCAGGGCCTTGGAAAGGCTTCTGCAAGAGAGAGAGAGCAAGAGTGGAGAAAGAAAAAGGAAGAAAGGCAAAGCAAGAAGAGAGGAAAGAAAAGATAGAAAGGAAAGAAAGGAAGAAAGGAAGAAGGGAAGAAAGGAAGGAAGAAAGGAAGAAAGGAAGAAAGGAAGGAAAGAAGGAAGGAAGGAAGGAAGGAAGGAAGGAAGGAAGGAAGGAAGGAAGGAAGGAAGAAAGAAAAAGAAAGGAAGATAAGCAAGCTTCCCAAATTATGTTTGATGAATTTTAAGATTGTTTTTTGTTTTTTGATTTTCTTCATCATTGGCTAAAGATGGTTGAAACATGAAATATGGAATTAGACTGAAGTACCTATGGTTACAATTCTCTTCTGAAAGTGGGTCCCAGGCTCTCCTTTATAAATTGGCTTGATAGAGTGTTTCGATCCTGAGATTTTGAGAGTCCCTATTTCATCTGAAGGATAAACTCCCAACAGTGGCAAGCAAGAGCAGAGTCATAAATGTTTTTTTCTCGAGTGAAAACAACCTATGCTCCATCAATGTGAATTACCCTCCTCTGGTATGTCTTCTTCAAAGGAGGGGAGGCTGCTTTGAAAATAGTATCCCAAATGTCATGTTGGTTAAGAGACAAATACACTCTCTATGGGTCTTTGTCAGTAGTTTGGGTTTCTGAGGAATTTCAGATATTAAACTTGTGCTAGTTCCAGCTTTTTCTGTATGAACAGGTCAGAGGGTTTAGATATCTAGATCCGTTGGAAGCAGTATCAGCAGCATCTCATTATTAAAACTGCAAAAACAGAGCTGCTGTGCTTTCCCCTCTTAATGTACTCCTTTATTGATTGTGTCAGTAAGTATCTCCCATTTTAATATTTGATAAATATAAAGAGATAAGAGTGCCACAAAATACTCAGTACCACACATTAACAAGTCTAGGCTGTCATCCTCAAATTATCAGAGTACATCCTCCCTCCACCTTTTTTCTTCCCACTCCCACCCAAAAAAATGAACCAGGAAATTTGCTACAGGAAATTGATGTTATTGCAGTTATTACTATTATTGTCATTTCTTCCCCCTTCCCTCCACCCAATCAGGAGTGCACAGCAAAACGATGTTGAAGAGTAATTTTCCTGGAAAGACAACACCTAGGGTGTTCTGACACCAGTACTGCATTTTTAATACCCAAACCTCTGAAAGTGTTATCATTAAAACTTCATGGCTACCATTTTATTTATTTATTTATTAGTAACAACACCGCCTCTCTACTTGGCAGCGCTTCCTGCCTTTCCGACTTCAGCAGCGCCTGACCCCATTTCAGTCAATTTTCCATATCCTGCCTGTCTTGTATCCGCTGAGGGAACACACTGATGCTGTGTTTATGCTAATTTTATGCTCTCTGAGTTGTGTCTGTTATTCAAAGCAGTTGAAGCAGTTATTGCCAGTAATCTTATTTCTGCGAGAGCCCCCGGGGCAAAGCAAGCCTTGGAGCCGGTCCTGCAGACCGTGTCAGAGCCATCACAGCCTGCTGGTAAATGGCAGCTCTTTCCTGCAGAATCTGATATCTGTTACTTCACAAACACAGTAATAAAATGAAACAAATCAGATTTTCAAGTAAATAAACCAGACTTCAATGGCAACAACAATAGTCAAGACAACGGGATTTTAGTAAGCGATGCTATACAGGGGAAAATATTGGAGTGCTGTATCCCTTCTTCTTCCTGCTCTTCCCCTGTTGCAACCCAAAATTAACTGCCTCAACCCTTCACAGATTGAAAGCAAAATAACAAAAATATTACCAGGATGCAATCTGCTTTCCTGGTTGGTATAAAAGGGCATTCACTGATGGCATGTACAGAAATTCCCCTGTGAAGGTGCTCTAAGCTATTGTGTTGGACAACAGGAGAGCATGGATTGCTATTCCTGTTTTACTCTGTAATATCCATGAGAAATTGAACAAAAATTTGTGGGTTAAGGGACAGGCAGATGGTAAGCACCAAGAGAAGGATGCTGATGTTTTGTTTGGAAGAGCTGAGTCTGATTCACAGTTTTGCCACCACTTTCTTGGACCCCTTAGGCAGTGTAATTAAAAGATAGGTCTTGAAGTGATCATCACCTCTTCAGTAAGTTTTTAAAGCAAAATCACCGCTTTCCTTGATGTCCTCCTAAAAAACAAATATTCAGAAGACAGAAAAGGTGTTCTTTCCCAAAAATAGAATTTAGAGAAGAACATGAATTTCTTCATTTTTAAATAGTTTTGTTTTGGAAAGTATTTAAAATTTTGTCAGAAAGCCAATAGTTAAAAAAAAATTGAATTCTGGCCAATTTTTAGTTGCTAAAAAATGCAAACCATTTTTCTCATAAGAAGCATTTCCTATAGAAAATTCCAGTTTAAGAAACATTTTTCAACAAGTAGACATTTCAAATGAAACATTTTCATGTTTTTCTACTGCCATCAACAGCATTCAGCTTTTATTGTGGTGCTTAAGGCCATATTTTCAGCATACTGTGCTCTTTAAAAACTTGTCCAGTCACATTGAGTCCTCTATAGCAGCAGGAGCTCCCATATATAAATATATATATGTATATATACATGTTCATAAATATAATATAAAATCCTAGATTTAGTCTCTCTGTACTGCAGATTCTTGTCTGTCAAAATAAATTAATAATTCTTCTATTTCATTACCCAAATAATATTAAAACTTTTCTAAAAGTCTTTGTCTTCTATTCTGTCTGCTGAATTTCCTGAATAGCAGAAGTTTTACTGTGATACAGTTTTCCTCATATTTTGTAAACCTGATATAAGGATGTGGAACTTTATTTCTTTCTTTGAAATCATACAAGACCAATGGAAACGTCCAGATCACCCACACTCTCCTTGAGCAAGCTTAGTGATATATCTCATGGTAAATTAAAGATGCCCTGATCATTTACTGTCCCTGATGCCAATATACAACGTTTGGCAACATCCATTATAAAAGTTCTTGGATTCCAAAGCACTGTGTGGCCCCACACAAAGTGTACTTTGGAAATGACTCCTGATCCAGGGAGTGTTGCTATTATCTCTTGTGAGCCAAAACCACTCAAACAGTTTACTATTGCCAGCAGTGGTGTTTCAAGGCCTGGGAATGCTTTTCTGGAGATATTTTATTTTATAACACACATAGCCTATGCTTTTTGGTCTTTTCTGATCCAAAGATGAGCAGAATTTACAAGGGTATTTTTTCTGATTTTAACCATATTTGGATCCAGCTCTGATGAAGGCAATAAGCTTCAGTAGTGTCAGTGCAAGCCGAAGTGGAAATCAGAAGTGTTACTCAGATCAGTGACACTGAGGGGAGATTCAACTCAACTTCTGTAAATTCTGTACATCTGTATATTAATTTCAATTAAATTTCAAGACCTTGATTTAGCACTGATCTAAATAGACTAAGATAAAACCCAAAAGACTTTGGCCATATGCCTAAACCAAGTGAAGTCCAAGGGAGCTTTTCCTTGACCTCCCCATCCAATATTTCACCACCACTACCATAACTTGCCTGTTTAGCTGCCTTGTGACTCCAACACCATTGCCAGTTTGGTACAGTTGCACTACAGACCCTGATAGGTCTGATGAATACTACATAGTTTCCTCCTAGGGGCAAGGCTAGTTTGTACAATGTGCCACACAGACGAGATGCCAAAACTAGCACTGGAATTAAGTGCACTGTAGCTGTCCACATTCTAAAGCAGACTTCAGGATCAATTGCACCCCATTAATGGAACCACACTATCTGCTAAAAACATATATTTGCTGCTATCATGGACAGCACCATTGCATTCAGGAAATGAAATTATTTATCCGTAATATGTTCCTACAGAATATGCAAATGGTAAAAAAGTAAAAGTAACAATAGAACAGATCTTGCAAGGACTGAAATGGGCAGTATTTTTTCCCACTGAATTATTTTCTGCGCAGGCTTTCTATTTTTATCCCACACACATTTTACACCCAGTGGAAGTCTGAGGACCTCAGAAAGAAGAACTTTCTACAATATGTTAAATTTTCTTATATTATTTTTAAAGCATGAACATCAATCGAGTTTTATTCCTTAAGAACCAAAATGTTTTAAAAAATGTCTTTTTGAAAACTTTGCCCAAATGAAAATAATATCACTCTTTTAAGGTGAAAAGAGATGCAGGCAGTATTCTGCCTAATTCTGAGCAGGTGTTCCTTGCAATAGTTGAAGTTGGCATGAAGGTTTTCTGCATTCATGAAAAAAAATGTCAATTGATTGGATTGTTCTATAGACTTCATACTTCAGGGAAGTATTCAGAATACATGTGTGCATAGATAAACCTATATCAAAAGCATTATGTTGGACTCCATCAATGTTATTCCTTCTGAGGTGAAATAAAAAAAGTTATCCTGACAATAGCAGTATTAGGCCACATTTTTACATTAATCTCCTTTACATCATTCTGGAAGGACAAGTTGTCTGAGAATGGAATGCAGAAAAGGAGAAAAAGCCTTCCAATTCTTTTTCTTTAATAACATCTTCATGAGCAAATACAAATGTAAATACAAATACAATCTAGGCATGTAAAGCTTTGACAACATTTTCAAGTATCCGTTGGCAGGAAACTACCTTTTAGTATTAATGGCTAATCACTAGATTTATGATTTCCAAAGAAACTAATTTTTCTGTTTCTTTACATATTTGTTTTACATGCTTGGAAGTATTTTAGACTAAGAGGATGATTGCATGTTGCGTATTTGATCCATCAGGCTGCAGTTTCCAGGTGTGTATCTTTCTTCTAACAATTCCAACTAAGATGTCCTGTTGTGCAGTACTGAGGAGAACAGTCACTGGGCATCTCACAGTTGATAACAACCCCAGAGTTTGCTTTGAAAATTTGGCATCAGCGCTAAAGGAGGTATCTGCAAATATCTGAAGAGCTATATATGAGTTAGATATGCTACATCATGAATCTGTAGAATGGAGCTGGAGGGTTTTTTCTGCTAACATGGTAGAGCTGGACTTCATTGAATTTATTTTCTAGAAAGTGAAAATCCAAGACTGTGGAAACTATTTGAGGATGTGTGTTAAATTTACTGTATTTTTACAAGGAATTGAAAAGGGGAAACCGGTATTCCATGGTAATTTTTTATTATTATTTTATGTTTTTCAGAATAGATTTAGAGATTTAGGCATTTTAAACAAAAGCAAAAGAAGGAACTGATTTTAATTTTCTTTTTCTACATGTCAGTAATAGATTATTCACACAAAGATTCAGTAGGACAAAACTGCAGTTGTGACATGAAGCTGGGGAAGGATCCATATAACCTGGAAAAGTGCTTCAACCATCCCCAGGGAATAAAACTCAATGAACGAGGGTTAACTGAGTCACATCCAGCAGCTGTTGGGATAGTCTCTAAACCATCAGTGTAGTCAAGATTTCTCTTTTCTTGTTAAAGAGATAGTATTTAACAGCACCGAGAAAGAGATATGAAAGGATGAAGTAATATTTAGAAATTTAGCATCCCTAAATTTCTTCTGTAGCTAATGGAGAGAAATAAGTATCACTTCATCTCCAGTGTAAAATATGTGGCAGGCTAGGTGGGATATGAAATTTTCTGGGGACCTGCTGTATAGCATCTCCGTGCTTCAACCCCAGTTTGGGATGTGGAATAGTGTAATCTGTCCTCTGCCTGATGCTAACCCAAACCTCGCTTTTCCTTTTAGGGCAAAAAATGAGCTTTGTCATTTCAAATAAAAATAGGCTAATTTTCATATTACTGCTCAGTTTCTTGTTGCATCAAAGATAGTACCTTATTTGAAACAGATTATTTAAATTACATATTTTCCTTTTTTTCATTTAGTTCTTTTTATTGTATTATTTATTTCCATAGCAGAAAGGAGGGTTTTGAACTTATCAGTTATTTCTCATTACAGAGAATTATATGCTGCATAACACAGTGAAAGGCCAGCCAGCTTCACTACCTTCAAGAATTAGTCTTTAGAGCACAGGTACCTTGTCCCAAAGATATTAAAGCCAGTGTTCTTTCACAGACTTTCTCTTCCATCTATTGTGCATGTCCTGTCTTAACCTAAGGTTTTACAATCAGAACAAAGAGGTTGCATTTTACCTCCGATGCAACCAGTATTACAGTGAAAGAGAGGTAAAAAATAATATCCTGGAAATCTTATCTCATCCTTTCACATGAGCCTGGATCAATGTTCCTAGATTACTCTAAGGGCCTTGATTCTTCCCATTGCACAAACCTCAGCAAGGCTATTGCTTATTTATTTATGAATGAATGTGGGAGTTTTAAAAATCAGCTTTCACCTGATTTGTTGATCCAAACAGCTGCATATCCTCACTCAGCAAGAAGAAGAAAATGAAAAAATGCAAAAGATAAGCAACCCACTCCTATACTGGACTATTGCTAATGTTAAGATATGTTAATTACAAAGAAGGTCAGAGATATTTTTCTCGTCAAACATAAAGACAGATGCACCATTTTTCACACTGTCTTCCTCTCCAAAGCATTTGTTTGCCCTAGACTGAATGCTACTATTTAGATGATTTTCAAATACTGTTTCCTTCTTGTTTCTCTTAATTTTGCTGAAGGTGCAATAATCCAAGTGGAGGGCTGAATTCTTAAACAGAAAGTACATCATTTATTTCTTTCTGATGAAGCAGAATGCACACATGTACGCACATATACACATATGCACATGTGCTCATATACACGCTATTTTAAGTCCCAAATATTGTATTGAAGCATTTCTCCTTCACATATAGGCTTGGGAAGAATTTAGTGCTAAATAAATGCTGCCTCAAACCAGGCAAGATAAAACATAAATCATTGCATTAAAACCCTCTAACAAGTCTATCTGCTTTTTGAAATGACTGGGAGATGAAAGAGAGGAGTCTCATTTAAGAAGGCCCAGCGGAACAGTTCTGCATTTATATAGCTGTTATCAAAAGCAATTCATTTGGAGATCAAATAGACTGACAGATAGGACAAGCAGGGGATCACTACTGCCTTCAGGCAGCCAAAAGCAAGGATGGTTTCCCAGTACCATCACTAATATTGGGTCTAGTCAATGTTCATGTCTATTATGGCTTGCAGTAACAGCCAGCTGAATGTTAATATACACTTCTTAGACTCCAATTCAACGCCAATTTGTAGCTGTGGGAGTAAATAGTGCACATCCCTTTCTCTTATATTTTTTCCATTTTCTTTTTATTGTAGGAATACCTCCTTTTATAATTATTGTGTGTCTGATATCTATTTACTTCTTAAAAATTCAATGCTGTTGATGACAAAAGGAAGGGAAGAGAATGGACTTTCCAGTGTCCCATTAGCAATGTGCTGTGGCACCTGCATCAGTAGTACCTCTCTTGTGTGCTGGAGACTTGCTGCTACATGTTCAGATAAAGCTCGATGCTGTTTGCTCCTTTCAAAATAAAAAGCAATGTATCAGCCCACAGCTGGCTGCAATTTCTCCAGTGCAAACAATTCAGAATCCTCATAAGGAAAACTTATTTTTTCCTCTTCAGAAACTCTCTCCAATACCACTGGGATAAAGGTAAAGACTTATTCTGACCTTAACCATCTAAAATATATTTGCAGTGCTAAATAAGAGTGATCCTTTCTTTGAGATCAGGTAGCCCGAAACTGGCTTGTGTTTTCACAGATTAGGACAAAGCTCCTCAAAATGAAATTATCTAATCCACACTACATCACAGTTATGACTTCTCAGAATCCCATGAGATGCCTCCTTACCCATAAAATAGATTATTTTCAGGGTTGGGGCTGTTTGGGGTTTTGTTAATGTGAGGTCTGCCTTATGGCCTCAGTGATATTTTTTATTACATCACACTGAGAATATATGCTCTGAGGTGTAATGTGGAAGAAATGTAGGGTGCTGCAGAGTTTAAATTCCACTAAATATACTGTTAGCAGATTCTTCCCAAACAAAATTGACCATGATTCTACCCCAAGCATAGAATCATACAATAAAGTAGGTTGGAAAACATCTTAGAAACATGGAAAAATTAGGGTTGGAAAGGATCTTATGATCATCTAGTTCTAACTGCCCTGCCATGAGCAGGGACACCTCTCCCTAAACCACGGCACCCAAGACTGTCCTACCTGGCCTTGAACACTGCCAGGATGGAGCATTCACAACTTGAAGATCATCAAGTCCAACCTCTACCCCAAGACTACCAGGAACACCACTAAACCATGTCATTAAGGGCCTCATCTACATGGTTTTTGAACACTTCCAGGGATGGTGAGTTCACCACTTCCCTGAGCAGACTGTTCCAATATCAGACCACCCTTTCAGTGAATAAATTTTTGCCAATGTCTAGTCTAAACCTCCCCTGGCTCAGATTGAGGCCATTTCTTCTTGTCCTATCACTCACTACCTGGGGAAGAGAACAGCCACCTCCTCACTCCATTATGGTGTATTTGAACAAAGGATTTAGGAACCACATGAACTGGACCTCTTAATGCTTACAGAAATCAGTGCTCTGGGATGCAATTGCCTGACTCAGTAAAATAAAAAATCAGAATCACCATAAATGCAAAAATTTGATGTCTGGCGTTAGAGTGAATAGAGAATATAGGGCTGACATAAGCTTTCTCTATATCTTATGTTTTGTTTTGATTTTACAGTCAGAGGCAGCCATCACTTTATGGAAAGCACTGGAGACTTGTTCAAGTGGTAATTCAATGGGTTTTGTATGAGGAAAGCAAGAAAGAGTAAGCTAGACAATTTTTCTAGAGATAAAAGATAATTTGGAGCTGTGAAAGGAGAAGGAGAAGACCAAGTAATCAAATGTAAGACAAAAAGGTGGGGTTGAAAATATGTAAAATGGAGTGCAACAGGTTAAAGCAGAAGGTAACCTACCAATTGAGGTTTTAGGGCTTGGTATTAAAAGTATATACACATTCCTTAAAGGCACTGAACCACTGCTAAAAATTTGTCTCTTAAGTCTTACAAAATATCCTGCTTCTAGTGAGCAGTCCTCTTTTCTTCAATGCAGAACTACAGTGAGTAAATGAACTTACCCTGGCAAGGAATGCACAGAAGGCGAAGGAGGAACAAGGTACATAGGGAATGACTATTCACTATCTCTTCAAGTAAAAAGACTAAGAAGCATAAAATAAACAGCTTAAGACAAAGATTTAATCTTTCAAAAAGGACTCTTTCTTCAAAGAATACATCATTGTTGTATGATGATGAGAAGACATTTAAAACCTACATGGGATAAAGCAAAAAAAAAAAAATTAGAAAAAATAAATGGCAAGAAATCATGAAGAAATACTAAATAGAAATGGGCTTTCTCTGAGATGCAAATAACAGAAGAGTAGGAGAATATGCCAGGGAAACATCAATCTTTGTTCTCCTGCTTCTTCTGTTACGTCTTTGGCTCTCAGGCCAGTAATAGTCATTAGGCTAAATGGATCTTTGATGTGGAACAGCCAAATTTTTCTTACGCCTTCATTATACCACAGGACATCTTTTGCCAGTTTTCTGTTGGGTCTTACTCTTTGTTCTGTAGCCCAGTTACCCTGCAGATAGTTTTCCTGCAGAGTTCTTTATCTGATGACCTGAGAACCTGTTCAGGGGTTAGAAAAAACCCACTACGAAAAAACCAAAACTGTGTTTTTTTCCAGTGCTGCCAGGTCCACCATAAGGAAATGCAGCACAAGACTTGGACACCAAACAAGATGGGATGAAATACTAATTATAATAGGACTTTACAGAAAAAAGCTATCTACCCCCGTGAGAATCCAGGCCTCAAAGCTCATCTCTCGTGGAAAAAAAGTAAGTTGTCAGATTTGAATAATTTCCCTGCATGTAGATAAACCCTCACATTTCTGTGTCTCCCTACCCCCTTCTCTTCCTCCTCCCCCTCTCTTCAGTTTTGCAAACAAGAAAAGAAACACTAGGAGCTATTTCACTGGATAACCATGCAAATGAAACAGGAGATTTAAATGTCTTAGCAAGGAGATCAGAGACACAGTCGGAAACAGCTGTAAGGGGTATTGGAGTGATTATAAGGGAATAGGATGGGTGCATTATTTGGCTTGGTGACTTCATTAGTGATATTTGGCATCAGATGCTCAGCTGGTGTAAATCAGAAGAGCTCCTCTGTGCCTGCTTACCCCGACTGAGGGTTCACTTATTTGTCCTGAATATGAATATCTGTATTTTTCTATTTTATTTTACTCCACTGCAATGGTCTCCAGGCAGCAGATTGAAAATAGGAATTTAGAACATGAGAAGATATGGAGGGTTGGAACTAGATGATCTTAAGGTCCTTTCCAGCCCTAACTATTCTATAATTCAATATTTTGTTAGATGGAACAAAACTCAGGTTGTATCCATTGCATTGAAGATTTTGAGGTCTTATTAGATACGAAATCTTTAGTTTTGATTCTGCTTCTCACCAGTAGATGAAATTTAGAGATACAGGACCCTTACACAGAGTAAACCCTCAAAAAATGAAGTCTGCTGTCACACCAAATAATTTTTGAAAATGTATCAATTTTTCTTTCTTTTTAGTTTTTTAGATGTATTTTTAGATATTTTTATAACAGACATGAATGGATTGCTCTGCACCAGAAGCTTGTGACTTGTCTGTACTTTCACTGTTTTGAAATGGAAAAATCTCTTGCAAAAAAGTAAAAATATGATTCCTCCTGAAAGAAATTCTTCTTTGATACATTGTTTGTACAATTCACAAAATTCCCTTTGCTTTTGAACCTATACCATTTAGTCCTTTTTTAAAAGAGTTGGAGAGGGGAAGAGAGGAAAGATGGGGAGAAATGAGCAATCATTTAAGACATCATGCCTGACAATATGTCAAGCAACTCAATAATTTCTGTGGATGGAGCTGTATCTACAGGTGGAATGGACAAGGAAGAAAGATAAACCACTTCTTTTCATTCACCCAGTGGATGCACAAACTTAAGGCTAATTAATGAAAGCAATCATGCCTGCATTCAGCAGAAAAGATGTCAGTGGGAAGGCTTCTAGCAATAACAGCAAACTTCGAATACTTTTGTAAAAGCAGATGTTCCCATCTTTCCCAGTCAAGAGAAGAGTCTGTACCAGACAGTCCAATGCTTCCTCGCCCCACCCATTTGAGTGTAAAGCTGTCTAACAGAGAGGAAAAAAATTTTTCAGTAAAGTCCTGGAAAGCAAGCATTAGCTATTTATTTTCCATTTAAAAAAGAGAAAGAAAAAAAAAAAAAGGGAAAAAAAAATCCAGGAACAATTTTAGTCACCCTTATTTAGGATTCTATCATGGAACACCAGTATCTTCCATAATTATTCTGATTATCAGGTAAAGTCAGAAAGGAAATGTCATAGAATAATACAATGTTTAGGTTGAAAAGACCTTTATGTTCATCAAGCCCAACCATTAACCCAGCACTAAACCACATCTCCAAGTGCCTCATCTGAAAATCTTTAAAATACATACAAAGATGGTGATTCCACCATTGCCTTGCACAGCCTGTTCTGGCGCTTGAAAACCCTTTCAGTGAAAAAAAATTTCCTAATCTTCAATTTAAACCTTCCCTCACACAACTTGAGGCCTTTTCCTTTCATCCTACCACTTGCTACTTGGGAGAAGGGACTGATACTCACCCTAATGGCTACAACCTCCTTCCACAGCTTCAGTTCTCTCAGCTGCTCATCATAAGATTAGCTCTCTAGACCCCTCACCAGCTATATAGAAAGAAAAATAACACTGCAAACCTTTCTCCTAAAGGGAGTTTTAAACAATGTGGATGCTAAGCAGAAAGAAAGAAACTGTGGTTAACAACCATAACTGCTGTTTTTTATCTGCCCTTCTGCATGCCTATGAGAAAACTGATGCACTTCTCTGCTTGCATTACCCACACCAAACCATGGAGCTGTCTTCATTTTTATCTGTGAAGCAATGTGGATATTCTTGTTTGGAAAGCACGTTAGAAAAGCAGAGTTGTGCTGTCAACGCTGAGAGATTGCACAGAGCAGCACTAAAGCTGTTTGTGATCAGCAGAGGTTTTGGCTGCATGGGATGAATGGTCTTGTGAACTTTCTGGTGAACTTTCAAAGTCATCAGTAAGTGGAGATGCAAGTTCAAGAAGAATTACTGCAAAGGTTAATATAATTGCACACCAAATGGGGCAAAACCCTGACCAGAATGTATAAGCAAAATGTATATAAAGCATGCAGTCCTCAAAATGATGTTGTTATTTGAAGGTCATTCTTAGATAAAACCTAGGAACTCTTATTAGTCCAAACTGGATCTACATTCACTGTTGCAATGTGCAGAGAAGTCTTTCATGTGGTGCTAGAAAGGCAAAGTTTTATCTCTGTGAATACTTTGGTCAGCCATCCCGTGAGCACATACCAGCAAGTCCTTTTAGTGAACCATTGCCCATTATGTGTACAGAAAATGTCCACATTTTAAGCCCTCAGTGCTTTCGTTTCACAAAACACTGTTCACAAGATAATCATAGGCTGGAGCCATGAATCCATTTTGACTTATTTACATGAATTTTCCACAGCTTCCTTCACTAGGTATCATATTCAGTACTTCCCAAAGGAAATTATGTGCATAAAATTCATGAGAAATCCTGCTTTCTCTAGAGTATCAGTAGACATCTCTCTATTATGCAACCCAGGAACATTATAAACCAATAAATAAACCTTGAGATGAAGGATATTTGCCTCACTGAACCAAATATCCTGAGAGGTGTGCAATGTATATATGCAGTAGTTTTAAAGGAGAGTCTTGGGGGTCTTATTTATGAAATATCCATGGTGATTAATATCAGAGAAGTATTGGCTTAGCCTCTGTAGCAACCTTAATACAAGAATATGATTCTAATCTGTAAACATCCTTGTAATATACCTATTTTGTTAAGCAATATTAATGAGCATTATACATGTCATATCTTGGTAGAGCAGAGAAAGAATTTGATGGCTTAATGCACTGACTATTTCCAATTTTTGTGCATTTGAACAGAGTAGGGACAGAGCTCGTTTGAAAAGTAATTTTATGTTTGAGCTGAGGCTTTCCAGTCTGGGCATTGTAATACTCAGTACAGAGTACATAGTTCTTATGAACTTTACAAAAGTGAAAGGTTATTTAAAGCTGCATTGTTTGAGTTCCTAAAGTGTGTTTGGCATCACAGATTTTATTTCACAACTGTTTGTACTCCATAGACCTGGGAAGGAGCTAACCTAATAGATGATGTTGTGATAAATGACTCACTTTGTAGTTTTCTTAATTTTATTGAATAGAGATAAGCAAACAGCGCTGGGTGCGCGGG
>JASSUY010044512.1:0-10906 GCA_032466535.1 Forpus xanthops
GATATTGGAAGGCTGCTATGAGGTCTCCATGCAGCCTTCTCTTCTCCAGGCTGAACAGCCCCAACTTTCTCAGCCTAACTTCATATGGGAGGTTCTTCCGGCCCCTCATCATCCTCGTGGCCCTCCTCTAGAGTTCTTCCAACAGTTTCATGTCCTTTTTGGGTTGAGAACACCAGAACTGCACACAATACTAGAAGTGAGGTCTCACGAGAGCAGAGTAGAGGGGTAGGATCACTTCCTTTGACCAGCTGGTCATGCTTCTTTTGATGCAGCCCAGGATACGGTTGACTTTCTGGGCTGCAAGTGCACACTGCTAGCTCATGCTAATTTTCTCATCAGCCAGCACCCCCAAGTCTTCTTCATGGCTGCTCTGAATCTCCTCTCTGCCCAACCTGGAGCTGTGCCTGCGATTGCTTCAACTCAGATGGAGGGCCTCCCACTTGGCGTGGTTAAACTTCATCAGGTTGTCATCAGCCCACCTCACAAGTGTGTCAAGGTACCTCTGGATGGTATTCCTTCCCTCCAGTGTATCAACTGAAGTACACAGCTTGGTGTCATCAGCAAACTTGCTGAGGGCGCACTCAATCCCACTGTCCATGCCACCAACAAAGACGTTGGACAAGACTGCTCCAAATGCCAATCCCTGAGGAACACCACTCGTCACTGGTCTCCAGCTGGATGTTGAGCCATTGAGCACAACTCTTTGTGTGCAGCCATCCAGCCAATTCTTTATCCACCGAGTGTTCTATCTACCAAATTGATGTCTCTCTAATTAAGAAACAAGGATGTTGTGTGGGACAATGTCAAACGCTTTGCACAGTTCTAGGTAGATGGCATCAACTGCTCTAACCTTGTCCATCAGTTGCATAGAACCATCATAGAAAGCCACCAGGTAGATCAGGCAGAATTTCCCCTTAGTGAAGCCATGCTGGCTGTTGCCAAGCACATTGTTGTTTCCCGTGTTCATTAGCATGCCTTCCAGGAGAATCTGCTCCAAGATTTTGACAGGCACAGAGGTGAGACTGAGTGGTCTGTAGTTCCCCGGCTCATCCGTTTCCTCCTTCTTGAAAATGGGCATATTTTCCAGTGGGCGGGAACTTTGTCTGAATTTATACTGATTATAGATTTACATAGGCTTTGGGAAATAATGTACAGAAAAACACAAAACACTGAAGCGTAAGACAGAGGAAAACCTTCTTAATTTGTCATTAAGTGACTTAAGATACTATGAAGAATAGATCTCCTTATAAAACTTTACTCATTAATTTAATTTTTGAGTATTTCTCTACCTCTTAAAAAAAGATACAAAAAAAGTGCTGGAGAGTTTTAGAAGTATTTTCTCCACTGGTAGCACTATTGGCTGAAATTTCTTACTAAAAATTTCTTAGCATGCTATTTCACACACTGAAAAAAAAAACTCAAAGTCTGTGTTTTCTTCACTTAAAACTTTTAACTAAATACATTAGAAAAACTAAATTCAGGCCCTATGTATTCATTTTTCTACCAACTTTTGTTCAGTTTAATGAAATGAACAAACAAAATAGTCTCCATGAGAAAAGAGATGTAATTGCAAACAGTTTGCTAATTTTTTTTTACTGGATTTACTTTTAAATGTTAATTTAAAGCTCTGACAATTACATTAAGCATTTAGAAGAATTGCAAAAATCAATAGAATGGAAAAGACACAACAAAATTATTTCCAATTCAGCCTGAAAACTGTAATACAAAGAGCAAATATCTGGCACAGCTTTATCTAAAACGGAAGATGATAAATGTCTTCAAAATCTGTAAAAATGAAGGTCATGGTGTCATGCCATTTGAATAAATAGATGTAATTACCACCAAGTCTGACCTTTAGGTTCTTAAAATTTCAGGTTGATGGTAGGCATCCTCCAAAGCTGTTCAGCTAGGACACAGTAGTATGGTGATAATTGTCAAGAGCTATACTAATTCCATGAAGATGGTGTGATTTAATGGTCATTTTGGCCTATATATATGTTATACTACACTTTATACTTAGAACAAGTACAATCAGTCTTCCTCAATTTACTATGTTGTTAAAGATGGAGGAATATGTTTTTGCAGTAAACTTGGTACGTATTTTTAAAAACTAAAATGAAAATATACCTACATGCCACAAGTAAACCCATAATTTTAATTGGATGTTGTATATATATATAAACCATTCTATGATTCTATGGCTCTGTGAGTATAATGGCCTTCCTCTGCTCTGAATTCATAGTTAGAAAATTTCTTTATTTTAGTTTCTGGTGTAATTTTTCAAGATACGCTATGACCTATTAACCGTAACAGTCATTCTGTCACAGGACAGAGCCTAAGACAAGGCCTAATCACAAAGTGTGTGAGATTGTGTTGTAATAAAGCATACTAACAATGCAAGATTTAGACATATCAACTTGCCTTCAGTATTAAATACTTCGAGCTTTTTTAATATTAGCTTTACTGAGTAGAAGAAAGAGCTTCAAGCTATGAGTATGCTCACATTATGAGCACAGTGAACATAGTTTGTTTCTTGCCAAAGTGATACTGGGGTTTCAGAATAAGTCACAACACAACAATATCAATCATGAGTCCCTAAAATCTGGAAAGTCAGAAATTCAGAAAACACTTAACTAGACTTCATCACGTGTTTGTATATAGCAATTTGTTTGTGTAGATTTCATAAACACAAGTAACTAAAATTAAAGTGCAAGTTCTATTATACAGTATTTCATCCACTTACTAGAGCTCTTGAAAAGTGCAACAATATATTTCAATGAAATACACATTCCATTAATTAAGGAATTTTATGAAGTTTTCTTTATTCAGGGCACTTATCCTTTTTTAACTCATAAGAAAAAAAAAGGTCTAAACAAAGTAAATAGATGAAAAACAATCAATCCTGCCAGCCAATATTAGAATTCATATATTAAGTTGCTTAGAAACTGACCTCAAAATATAGACTTTAAATAAAATTTACACCAAGCTGTGTCGTGCAGGCAACACACTGGAGGGAAGGGCTGCCATTCAGAGGGACTTGAACAGGCTGAAAAGATAAGCCAATGCCAACCTCACGGAATTCAACAAAGCCAAATCCTGCAACTGGGTCAGAGCAATCCCAAGCACAAACACAGGTTGGGATACAGCGGATGGAGCAGCCCTTAGGAGAGGACTTAAAGGTATTGCGTGAGGGGAAGTGAGGAGAATCATCCTATGTCCCAGCTGTGTGCACTTGAGTCCAGAAACCCCCTACTCCTTGTGTTGGTCTGCATTCCCAGAATGGAAACAGCAGGTTAAGGTAGGGGATTCTGCCCATCTGCTGCCCACCCCTGCCCGGCCCTTCCAATCCTGAATCCAATTCTGGGGCAACAACGCAAGGGATGGGGAGCTGTTGGAGTGAGTCCAGAGGAGGTTATGGAGGTGCTGCAAGGGCTGGAGCATCTCTGTTCTAGAGACAGGCTGAGAGAGCTGGGCTTGTTCAGTCTTGAGAAGAGAAGGCTCCAGAGAGACCTTAGAGCAGCTTCCAGTGCTTAGAGGTGCTACAAGAACCTGGAGAGGGGCTTTGGACAAGGGCCTGTAGGGGCAGAAGGGGAATGGCTTGAAACTGACAAAGGGGAGATAGAGATGAGATCTTAGTCAGAAGTTCTTCCTTGTGAGGGTGGTGAAGAACTGGCACAAGTTGCCCAGAGAACCTGTGGCTGCCCTTCCCCTGGCAGTGTTTAAGGCCAGATTGGTCAGGGCTTGGAGCAACCTGATCAATTGGAAGGTGTCCCTGCCCATGGCTGGCAGGTTGGAACTGAATAATCTTTAAGGTCCCTTCCAGGTCAAACCACTCTGTGATACTATGGCAGTGTGAAGATAGTCCATTTTATGTTGTTAGTGGCTACCCATCTTACAGTTTGGTATTATTACCAAATCAGCCTCCATCAATTGTATCTAGAATCCAGAAAGTTGTCCATTATTTTAGTTATCTTCTAGTAGCCTGGAAAAGCGCAGTCTTTATTTCTTCCATTTTTTCTTAAAGTTTTTATGCTATAATTCAATACAAATTATTTGGGGTCTTGTCATGGTTTAAGTTCAGTCAGCCATGTAGCTCACTTGCTCACTTCCCCACCCCCCTCCCTCCTCTTCCAGTGGGATGGGGAAGAGAACTGAAAGAATGTAACTCCCACAGGTTGAGATAACAATAGTACAGCATAATAAGGCATAACAAATCACTGCTGCTACCACCAGTAATAATAATGACAAGGAAAGCAACAAGGTAAGAGAATACAGCCGCTCACAACCTGCTGACTGATATTCAGCTGGAATTTCACCACTGGCCAGCCTGACCCAGCACTGATCCAACCCTTTCAGGTATCTGGCCCTAGTTTATACAATGGGCATGACGTGCTATAGTGTGGAATGCCTCTTTGGTCAGTTTGGGTCAGGTGTCCTGTCTCTGCTTCCTCCCAGCTTCCCCTCCTTCCTGGCAGAGCATGAGACTCAGAAAGTCCTCGGTCAGACTAAACATTACTAAACAGTAGCTGAAAACATCATCATTATCAGCTCTGTTCCCAGGCTGAAAGTCAAAACCACAGCACTGCACCAGCTACTAAGAAGAAGAAAAATAACTACTACTGCTGAACCCATTTTAATAATTAGTCTGGGAAAAATGAAGAAATCTAAGCTTTAGTAATCTCTGTATCTAAGGTTCCATACCCAGCCCGTCACTAATTGCAATTTTCTCCTACCTTTTCAAAATTAACTAGCTGGTTTGTAGCCTAATTTTTTGATGCCAAACTTGTGACGCCTTATATATATATAACATTAGTAAAATGATTGTTAGATGTGTTAAAATTGCCTACCTATCATCACCTTGATACTGAAGAGCGTTCATAATTTCTATTCATTTAACAATCCAGATCTACTTTTCTTGTGTTTTTATATATTACTTTTTTTCTCAAAGCTCAGTGAAGTTATATCAGAAATTCTAGGTCAAATCCTCTCTTCCTTTTACTTTTTTAACTTCCAGTTTTTTCTTTACAAGGGACATGTATATTAAATATTTAGATAAGATCTTCTTTCAATGTGCAGTGAGAGATCTGAAGTGCTTACCCAGCATTTATGTTTCAAGGGTGTGCATTTTAAATAATTCTTTCACATGTCTTGGGATAGGGATATCATGCTGGAAACATATCTTTCAACCACTCATCTACTTCAACAATTCACCTATTTTTCAACCATCTGCTCCTGTTTCTACTCATACTTCTCATGCTCTCAAAGACAATTTTGGACAGTGCTCTTTAATAATATGTTTTAACTTTTGCTTAGCCCTGATGTGGTCAGGCAGTTAAAGTAGATTCAGAATATTTCTTTGGACAAGTTCTTGGACTAGATTATCATTGTAGATCTCTTCCAGCTGAATTATTTAATTTTCCTGGATAAAAAAAAAAATAAAAAAAAAGAAACCACCATTAACAATTTCAAAATGCAAACTGAATCTTTTTCAACAAGTGAAAAGTATTTAATATTTTTAACCATGCCAAGTGCAAGGTGTTACACCTGGGCTGGAGCAATCCCACGCAGAGCTACAGGTTGGGTGGAGATGAGATTCAGAGCAGTCCTGAGGAGAAGGACTTGGGGGTGTTGGTTGATGACAGAATGAACATGAGCTGGTAGTATGCGCTTGCAGCCCAGAAAGCCAACTGTACCCTGGGATGCATCAAAAGGAGCGTGACGAGCAGATCGAGGGAGGTGATCCTGCCCCTCTACTCTGCTCTCGTGAGATCTCACTTGGAATGTTGTGTGCAGTTCTGGTGTCCTCAACATCAAAAGGACATGGAACTGTTGGAACAAGTTCAGAGGAGGGCCACGAGGATGATCAGGGTCTGGAGCACCTCCCATATGAAGACAGGATGAGAGAGTCGGGGCGGTTCAGCCTGGAGAAGAGACGGCTGCGTGGAGACCTCATAGCATCCTTCCAGTATGTGAAGGGGGCCTATAGGGATGCTGGGGTGGTACTTTTCATAGTGAGAGGACAAGGGGTAACGGGTTTAAACTTAAACAGGGGAGGTTTAGATTGGATCTGAGGAAGAAATTCTTTACCGTAAGGGTGGTGAGGCACTGGAATGGGTTGCTCAGGGAAGTTGTGAATGCTCCATAGTTGGCAGTGTTCAAGGCCGGGTTGGACGTAGCCTTGGGTGACATGGTTTAGTGTGAGGTACCCCTGCCCATAGCAGGGGGGTTGGAACTAGATGATCTTGAGGTCCTTTCCAACCCTAACTATTTTATGATTCCATGATTCTATGGTATTTGAAACTATGCTTTTCCTTGGAATTTTAAAGAGAACTGTACCTATCCTTATCAGAATCTTAAAAGGGTATAAAATGCAGCTTATAAATTCTGTGTATATATGTATGCATTTCTATGAATATGCATCTATATCTTGCTATTTTCCTGAAGGAGAGCCAAGCATCTAAATATTTCATGTTAATTAATTATTACAGGATTCAGTGAAAAATTAATCTATAAGAAATCTTATTTCTAATGCTTTTTGTCCTGTCTTGAAGATTTCATGAGTGGGATGGAAAAGGGAAGACACTCATAGTTAATTATAAATAGCTCATAATTAATTCTAACATTACTGTGTGTCTGTATGCATGGAGATTTTTTAAGGCACTTCTCACTTCTGGAGACTATGACTTATGGGAAAATGTGTTACTTGGTGAGAAGCAATAAGCCTGATATTTCATTATAGTGTTTGATCTTGCGAATAATGCCTTTGCTTGCTGCAGTCATGAGAGCTAATCTTTAGTTTGCTTCTGAGCTTTGTGGAACTGAAGTGTGTGGGCTCTGGTTTACAGTCTTTGAGCATGTGCTCAATTTAAATAACTAAAACTGTGTTCTGAAAGGTATAGATACCTTGTAATACTTTCGCATCTCCGCTGTGATTGTTAATGGGGCAGCCACAACTTCTCTGGGCAACCTGTGTCAGGGCCTCACCACCCACATTGTGAAGAATTTATTCCTAATATCCAAAGTAAATTTTCCCTCTCTCAGTTTAAAGACATTCCATATGGCTGCAAATATGCACTGCTGGCTCTTGCTGAGCTTCTTGTCAACTAGCACCCCCGAGTCCTTCTCCTCAGGGATGCTTCATTCAGTCTCTACCCAGCCTGTGTTTGTGCTTGGGATTGTCCCAACCCAGGACCTTGTTGAACTCCATGAAATTCACACTGTCCCAACTCTCCAGACTGTCAGGGTCCCTCTGGATCTCATCTCCTCTAGCACCACACAGCTCATTGTCTTTGGCAGATGTAACTTAATTCCATTCAAACTTTTCGGCAAAATATCAGTTTTGCAAATACTGAAAATGCATTACTTTTGCCTTAGCACTTTCTGATTTATCAGTCTTGTAATTCTAAAGTGAATTTCCCTACTCATAGCTCTTCTGGTTATCTGTGTTTCAGCCGTCTAGTGTCTTTTTTCAATTTGTTGAAGTCTCTTTCTTTCCAAAGATTCCCTGCCAATGTGGGGTTTTCTGTTTTGTGTTGGGATTTTTTTTTTGTGGATTTATTTTTTTTAATGCCTTTCTTCTCCATACAAAAGAGAGAAAGAAACTTATCTTTTCTGTGTTTCTTCTACTCAAACTAACCCAAATTTTATTAACATGTTGTCTAAAGGACATTGGAAGTGGCCATAAGGATGTATAAGGCCATTAGCATAAATTTATTTGAACATTTGAACTGAAATTCTCTTCCAGGAATTATCTTGGTTCAGATATAGCTTATTTTTTTAATTGTGTTATGATTTCCTGGGACTCCAGACTTAGTAACTTCAATTTAATCTTATACTAATAGTTAAATATTATATTAAAATCATATAGTTGTCATATTACATTCTCTCTTTTTTTCTTTCATCTTTGTGTGTGTGTTCCACCAGAAGATTTTTTTTTCATTCCTTTTGTACCAATAAGAATGATTTTCAATTCATTCACAGGCATCTCTCTGACACAAAAATGTTTAGAAATTTTATTTAAAAAATGCAGCTGAGGACTTAGGTGAAACAGTTGAGTGAGAAACAAGAAACTGAGGTACTAATAAGTTAAGTGCTATGTTCAAGCAGGTTAGTGCTCCTAAACAGATACTCTGACTCTGAGATCGGCATGCTAACCACCAGCATGACTAGAATTAAGCATCAGAAATATAACCCATTGTCCTGGTTTCAGTAGTAGCAGTCATTTTTCTGCTCCTTAATAGCTGGTGCAATGCTGTGGTTTTGACTTTTGGCCTGGGAACAGTGCTGATAACACCAGTATTTTCAGTTACTGCTTGGTAATGTTTTGATCTGACCAAGGACTTTCTGAGTCTCATGCTCTGCCAGGGAGGAGGGGAAGATGGGAGGAAGCCGGGGGAAACAGAGACAGGACAAATGACCCAAACTCACCAAAGAGGTATTCCATATCACAGCGCATCAAGCCCAGGATGTAAACAAGATGGTGGGTAGAGACCCAGAAGGGTGTGGGGGTGCACTGCTTGGTCGGGCTGGGTGTAGGTGGTGAGTGGTTGTATTCTTTCCTTGTATTTGCCTTGTCATTATTATTATTGGTGTTAGCAGCAGTGATTTGTGTTATACCTTAGTTACTAAACTGTTCTTATCTCAACCTGTGGGAGTTGCATTCTTTCAATTCTCCTCCCCATGGCCAAGGGACTGGGGGAAGTAAGAGGGGGGAGTGAGTGAACAAACTGCATGAGGGGCTTAAACCACGACACCCATATAACCAATTCTGTACTCGTTTCTCAAAATTTGTGTTGGACTAGTCAGTAGTGCTTCATTTTGCTTAGAAGAATTTCCTACTAAGGAATTTCAAGTAAATAGACAATTTTTAGTGAAATGTCCGTCTTAGTTTGGAATTTTCCTACACTGCAAACAACTATTCTGTTCAGATAAGTAATATCAGCATACTAATGGTTTCAGTAATATTACCTGGGAGCATATCACTCATTTAAATCACAGCAGCCTGTACTCCAAATTCTTTCATTTCAGACTACTTTACTATATGAATGGTCAAAATGGTTTAGTTTATTTTAGGACTTAAACCAGCTAAAATTCCTCTTTTATATTTTACATGAATAAGTATGGACTTCAGAAAGTCTAAGGGGGCAAAAAGCCTGCCAGTCACTAGGTAAATTTTTAAAGCTCATCTTACTGTTTTGCAGCTGGTGCCCTTTGCTGAAGGGTATTTCCTGTGCTGCAGACTCTGAATAAAAGCATTTTATTTCAAGAACGCAATTAGAAACACATCTGTTGTGTTAGGACCTTCATAGTGAGCAACTTCCTGTAAACCAGGCTGCAGGGTTTCTAAAAATCAGGATTTTTTAGCATGCGATTCATGCCTTCTACAACCTTATTACAGTAAAAAATCTCAACAGTCAAGCATCCATCTCCCAGGTTCACAACATGTATAACCTAGCAACTGATATTTAATTCATTTCACTGGGCTTTGGAAACAAGCAAGTCAATTCTTTTTCAGATGGCTTATTTCTCTGGACCTTGGAAAAGCAAAAAGCCCGTGGCTAGATGGCAGCACTTAAGAAACCATCATGTCCTTCCTCTTCATGGAGTTTCAAATGAATCATAGGAGAAGGAGTTGCAGCTTGAATTTTTAGCTGAGGAACTTTAAAACTTTGCAAGGAAAGTGCAAGCTTTAGCTGAAGCTGGAGCTTATGTTAAATTCACTCTCCTCTATTACTGGGTAGAGCATTTCTGTATCAGCTAAACTATGGCAATTAGTAACTGAAAGGTGAGTATGAGTAGCTTCCTAACCTCTCAGACACTGTGTTTCCCATTCAGGCAGTACAATTCAGCATATATAATAGAGTGTGCACATTCCTAATTCAGTTTAACAACACAAGCTAGCTTCAAAGGCATAACTGGCTGAATGAGAAGATATAGGGTTGAAACTTGAGTGCACATTGCAAGAGAAATTGCAAGCTGGATAGAATATAAGTAATCTATGTGTCTATAGAATCACAAAATCATAGAATGGTTTGAGCATGTGATCAATTTAAATAACTAAAACTGTGTTCAAAACAAACAATTGAGATATACATTTAGCAAAAGCTGTCTGGTTAGCACTAGAGTGTCTGCCAGCGGGAATGTAGATCTGCCCAGCCCAATCAGAACTTTTGTGTACTGTAGAGGGGATAAAGTTCCTGTGATGTACATAAAACATTTGCTGGAGTAGGCAGTCTGCATTATTCCTGCTTCAGGTGAAGGCAAACCCACTTATAGGATAGCTTATGCTCAGGGTCCTAGGTCTACTTGGCAATGCAGAAAGATGGGCAAGTCTGGTGTATACCTCAAGGGGATTTAATTTTGGATGAAAACAGCCAAATGAACTTAATCATATGCTGTTGTCTGCTATATAACACTTCTATAGCCCATCAGTTAGATACCCATTTCCACCACTCTGGGTTTTGAAGAGAAGATATGTGCTACCATGATAACGAGCAGAATAAAGTCATCAGAAAGTTGGCAGCAGCAGAACTGTTCTCAGGCCACCATCAACTGAGCCTGACTTCCCTCCAATCGTCACCACAACAAAGAATGAGCTTTCATGGGACCAAACAAGTTCAGCGTTGTCATCAGCAGGCAATAATCCAACAATGTAGAACGTCCTTCCCACCCTGAATGACTGTTATGACAGACGAAGATCAACATCAAGGACTGAATGAACTCAGTGAACTTTATAGAGATGGTGAGGCACTGGAAGGGGTTGCCCAGGGAAGTTGTGAATGCTCCATCGCTGGCAGTGTTCAAGGCCAGGTTGGACATAGCTTGGGTGCCATGGTTTAGTGTGAGGTGTCCCTGCCCAGAGCAGGGGGGTTGGAACTAGATGATCTTAAGGTCCTTTCCAACCCTA